>JASSUY010034028.1:0-20569 GCA_032466535.1 Forpus xanthops
CCACAGCATGTCATGCCCGCTATATAAACTGGGGGCAGTTACCCAGAAGGGTTAGATCACTGCTTGGGTTCAGCTGGATATTGGTTGGCAGGTGGTGAGCGGTTGTATTCGCTTTCCTAGTATTTCCCTTATTATTGGTGGTAGCAGCAGTGGTTTGTGTTGTACCTTTGTTACTGGACTGTTCATATCTCAACCTGTGGGAGTTACATACTTTTGATTCTCCTCCCCATCCCTCTGGAGTGGGGGGAAGGAAGGGGTGGGAGTGAGCGAGTGGCTGCGTGGTTATGGGTTGCCGGCTGGGCTTAAACCATGACAGTTCATTTTGGCACCCAATGTGGGGCACGAAGGGTTGAGATAACGAAAGATCAGACCAGAGTGTGTCTAATCATATTTGTGATAAGCATTCATTGTTTCCGATTAATAATCACTCATTACAATGCTGATTTATTGTCGCTCGAAGTTGTTCCTCTTGATCTCACAGTTTCATTATGTTGTACCTTACTTACAGCTGGTATTTGCTGTGTTAGTGTTTATCGGCTAGGGGGCTTGGGCTAAGGCTCTTGTTTCACTGTACTTTATGGAAATGACATGTAATACAATAGAATCATTAATCATAAAACTGATCTGATTAGATAGATCTGATCTGTCCAGTTCCCCACGTGTACCAACACCCTTCTCAGCTTTTAACAAAAGATGTGCTACTGCTTGAGAGAGAAGATCTAGGAGGTACATGCAATAGGCCACCCTATGGTTTTAAGCCTACACCACTCAGGATTCCCAGGCAGTCTCCCATCCAAGCACTAACCTACCTTGCCCAGCAGGGATACCCAACCCGGGATTCCCAGGTGGTCTCCCATCCGAGCACTAAACGACCCCGACCCTGCCCAGCAGTGCAGTCAGCAGCCAGGACCCCATGACCCAGCATCTGCACAGACCGGAGCACTTTCGAGGCAACGCCAAGTTAAAGCCTCAGCGCAGCCCCTGCAGCCCAGATCTGCGTCAGCAGGGATATGATGGAAACTCGACTCGAGCTCCACCAAGTGTCTGCTCTGTTTCCTCAGCTACAAGCTAGGGAAGACACTCATTCTCTTTTGCAGGTGTCAGTATTAAACACCAGGAGAGGACTCATAGCCAGACGCTCGGAGCAGCAATAGCAGTCTCCCTTTTTAGGGACAGTCAGCTACTTTTTCCCTCACCTTTCCACTCCTTGCTACTTTCCCCACTTGACTGGTTCTCAGGGCTGTAGCATGCCCAGGAAACTTTTCACACACCCTTTATGGCTGCAGCCAGTACAGACCTTACTGATTCCCAAACAGCATCTAGGGTACATCACCAGCCCTTGGCAGATGTTAGTGTCCCCCCCGTCTCCCCCTTGAGCTGCTTGAGACAGTGCTCCCTAACACACTCCAGCTGAAAGGAGCTGGGATAACCTGCTCCCATGAGTAACGACGTGGCTGTCAGCTCTGAGGGCTTAATGAGTGTCTGGCAGCACCCCGTCAGGCAGCTGCAGAGGAGCGGGCAGGAGATGGGAACCTCATCCCCATTCCAACTGCCACTAGAAGAGAAAACATGGACAAGTACCAGTAAACGGGCACTGGGGTATGGAGCAGACCCCACGAGGGTGAGGCTGAGCACCCCATCCTGTTCCCATTGGAGCAACAGACCCAATGTTGTGCAGCCCACGCTTTTTCTTTGATCCCTGCCATGCTGCAAGCAGATGTCTTTCTCCTTTGCTAGCCCCTTTGCCTAGAGAATGGCTCCTACCATGTTAGTCATCACTCTAGTGCCCCAGAGTGCCAGCAGCCCCTGTCAGCAGCGTCAGTAGCAGCCTCCACAGAAAAGTGCATCTGGCCCATTTCTTCAAAATGAATTTCAGAGTTTTCACAGGCTTTGGGCAGTTGCTCCAGCAGCATTCCTGTGGGGAACTGGAAACAGCTGGGGATGGATTAGGGCAGCTATCAAGCATCTTTTGCCAAACGGGGATGACTATTCCCTTCCTCACATTTCTCTGACGGTTGAATGGCTTTACTTTCAGGTACAAGATAGCTGAGGACCCCTTACAGACAGATTGTTTCCATTTTCCATTCTCCCTATTTAATGCCATTAATGACAGTGTTATTACAAACCCATGACATTTTAACACAGCTTAATGGCAGTACCCAAGGAAAGCTTCAAAAATTATCTCCTTTCAGTGCAATTGTAAACTGTGTTTTAGCCACCTCCACTCCTCTGCAATGCGTTTTCTTCACCACAGTCTAAAAACTTCAGACTCCTTGCCTCTGGCCTCCCCACTCATTCCCATGGGGCAATCATCCATAGTCAGTGCCATATTATCACAGCTTGGTGTTGCACTTCAGTACCGGCAGAAATAACTCCAGCGAGCTGCCCAAGGCTTCTAATCTCATGAGAATGCAACTTGCTGGTGTAGCTTTGGCACTTCCCATTCATGCCAAAGCCAAAACCAGCCTGTAAACATCACCAGCAGGACATGTGGCCAACAGGGCCTTGTGCAGGGATGCTGGGAACCATCAAGCAGCCAGGTCTGGGGGCTGCCCTCCACCACTGTGTCTTCTGGGTTTTAAAAGCACAAGGAAGCTGGCAACGATCCCAAGTGGGACATGTGTTGTCCAGCATCATTTGCTGGCCAGCAGGATTCCTGGCAGTAGTTCTGAGGTGGTTAACTAGAATAAAACATTAGGGTAACTGCTTTGCTTCTCTATATTCTGTTCTCAGCTGTGCCCCAGCTCCTGCTGGGAGGAGTTTCAGTACGGATGATTCATCTTGGGATGAATCAGAGGTAGAAAGCCACAACTCAGCCCTTGTCTTTCCTCCACTCCCCTGCAGGGATAGCCCAGTTCTGGGAGCACCAGAATATAACTGAGCTTCCCAGGCCTGCAGGTCACTTTCTGCAGATGTCTCTGATGGAGAACTCTGAGGTCACATGGAAAAGTTACCACGTTAAATCCCAGGGGGGTTCAGACCAGGCTTGGATGCTTCTGTGTGTTTTTAGCTGACTTGCCACAACTCTGGAGCTCATGAAATCCCAGGATGTGAGGGTCTCCAAAGAGCCCTGCAAGCCCAGTCCCCACAGCTGCAGCGGTGCTGACCTCGCACCCCCTGAAACCAGGAGGTGTTTTGAGGAGCACTGGGGCCAAGGCTTCAAACCGAAGGGGGTCACCTGGCTGCAGCCACGCGATTGCTGCAGCACCCTGCCATCACCCACATCAACTCTCAGCGCTGGCACAGGCAGTGACACTTGGAAGGTGTTTAACGGGATTCTGCTGGCAAAACACCCTCCCCTCACAACACACACGGGAGCAATTACTTTTGCAGGGTTTGTTTTCCGGTTTTAATAGTGCTTATATTCCCCATAAATTTCATTAGGTGGATTTATCTGGACACTAAACTGCTTGATAGAGTATTATATTCACAGCAGGAAATTATTAGCAATTCTGGTGAAAATAAGCATTTCCTAGTTCTGTCAGCACAGAGAATTACATTATCAGGGAAATAATAACCAGCTAAACTGGGGGAGGGTTTGATTCATGGTAATTACTGATCATATGCAGATTACTTTACTGCTTTAATGCCTTGGTCTCCCACTGTTTGCTTGCTAAACCTCCAAAAAAAAAAAAAGGGGGGGGAGTGAGCATATGAGCATCTTGTTAGTAAGGTAAATTACAGAACCTAATTTTTTGATTACATGAAAGGAAGCAGAGCTCTGCACAGACTGGGATGACGGTGGGCAGGAGCCCGCAGCGAGCCCTGCTTGCACCCATCACTGGCCACAGACACTTCTGTGCTGTTCTTGAGCACCCAATTCATGTCCCGAGGGTTGCTTGTGGCTGTTTTTACCAGGGCATGCGAAGGTGGCTCCCTGCTTCTCCAGCCCACAGCGCCTCTGCCTTCTCTGCTTTCACCCTCCTTCATCAGGGTGGAGGGTAAAATGTATCATCTCATTCATGCTCAAAACACTCCTAATTCCACTTCTTCCAATTGAGTGCAACAATGAGGCCCTTGCAAACCTTCAGTTTTAATTCACACCATGCTTTTAAAACATCAGAAGCTGGTTATCAAGCTACAGGCTGCCTTTGATAGAGAGCTACCCAAAACCAGAGCAGTGCATTGCCGCTGTTTCTCAGTCTGGTCTTTCCAAGCCAGCTCTTCTCCTCTTATTTCCACAGCAAACCTTCAGCAGACTCACAATCCCCAGAGATGAAACCGACCCTTTGATCATATATATTATTGTTAGCATTGCTGGAGTGAAAATTCAGCCCCTGCTCTCTCTGTTATGGAGAGGTGGGGAGCAGGGCCCTGCCTCAGCTGCCTCCCCGGGCCCATGGCCATCCCCGCTGTGTCTGGGCAGCGTGTTTATTCTTAAAATACATACCTATGCCCTCCTAAGTGACAAGTGGGCTGTTCTGGGGGAGCTGAAGACAGCAGGGAGCAAGCCAGCAGACCTTTATCTGCCTGTGCAGGACAGACACCCTTTGGATTTCTCCCTTCGCAGGTCATAAATCTTTAGAAGAACGATACAGGCTACTTTGCCCTTTCCAGTAAGAACTACTCGCTCCACATTTACCACCTTATTTCTCTGCCTTCCTTCAGTGCAAGAACAACAATTAAAATGCAATCGTACTGAAATGAATATAATGAGAAGAGAGCTGCTTTCCTTTTGGCTGTTTGCTCTGGCAGGGCTGCTTCTTCCCTGTCTGTCCCTGTTGTTTTCACTCACTCCCCACCAGGTAACGTCTGATCAACCGCCGCCAATTAGCAGGATGCAGACGATGTGTGATTGCCGTGCTGCTGGTGCGCGGTTTTGCTTCACCACTGAGCTGTCTGCCCCCGGGCCAACCATAAAACCACTTAGGGCCATGCTGAAACCCACCGGGGTGGCGGTGTCCCACCCCGTCGCCTCCCGCCATGTACTCTCCAGGAGGCAGGTACCTCAACCACGCAGCCGGCCCGGCTGCAGAGCTGGAGATGCGCATCGGGAGGTGGCAGCACTTTCCCGCTTTCCACAATGCCGGGAACGGGCATAGCCTTTCACACGGCTGAAGTGCTCTCTTCAAAGGAGAAAGAAGACATTTTTATCACGTTTGATTTCAAGGCCCACGTCCGACACCTCATGCTTCCCGTTTACCACACTGCTATTTTTCGCTCTCAAATCCTTTCCTTTTTTTTTTCTTATAACAGAGGAGGAGTTTAAAGAAGCAGCAGAAAGGCAGAAAACCACCTGCAGCTGGAGCAGCATTTGGGATCACCCCAGCTCCAGAGGGCTGGATACCTAAGGAGCGGGATCCAAGGTCACTAGTGTCACTCATGGGATGCTCGCTGCAGGACCAGGCCCCCGCCTGCTCCATGGAATGGGGGCTGGATGCCTCATGTTCCCTCCAGCCTCCTGCTGCCTGGAGATGGGAGAACAATCCCCAGAGGAGTCCTGTGAGAATCCCCAAATGGAGTGAGAAATCCCCTTCCCCTGGTTATCTTGGAATGGGAAAGCAGCACGGCTGGTGCCCTGTGAGCAGCTCCTCAGCATGGGCACCATGAAGCATAGGGACTCCTGAGGAGGGACCCAAGGGGAACTCAGAGCAGCCGGATCTGCACCCTCCTCCTGGGTCCCTCCCAGGCCTACTGCAGTGCTGCTGGAGCAGGTGTCACAGCCCCACCATCCCAGTATCCTTCAGCTACTGGGAAGGCCATAAACCACATAAAGCACATTGAAACATAAATCTGGGCTGGCTCCTGTAGTGAGAGCTCTGAAACACCTTTGCTTTACAGAAGTCAACAGTCTGACGCAGCAGAGATGCCCATCTGCTCCTCCCTGATGCAGACCTGTTGCTCCTCTGAGGGATTTAATCAGTCAGCCCATGTCTGACCAGCTGCACAAAATGTTTCTAAACCCCAAAGCATTTCCTTGCCCTCAGTGTGCCAGCGTTAGCCTCCTGCAGAGCACAGGTCTGACCCAAGGGAACTTGAGAGCGCTTTAAAAAAGCACCCAGATGACTTCGGATAACCGCGAGATCTCTTTCCCAAAAGAAGCCACGGTGCTTTGGAGCCAAAGAGGTCGTCTGGAGGTTCCTGTGCCATTTCTGCCAGTGGGACATAGCTGGTTTGAGAATGTTCCCCCTTGTTTGCAGAAAGATCCAGAGTGGAAAACCACCTAGCTCTCCTGTGGGAAGGAGCACTTAGCAGCAATGCACAACAGCAGCAGAGTCAGAGCCTGCACCTTGAAGTAAACTCATTGTAAACTGGTCAGAGGGATGCTGGCCCCAGCAGAGCAGCAGCACAGCCCTTGGGTGCAGGAAAATTCAACCAAGTGCTAATTACTAAATAAACTAGACTGGGCAGAAGCAGCAGATGACACATAGTAGGGTAAGTGAGCTGTTCCCTAAGGATCAGCAGAGCGCCACACACATGCAGTTATTCCTCTGCACTGAAATGGTGTTTCTGCCTCCCGGAAAGCTGTGATCTTCACAGCACCACTGGGGGAACACAGGGGCACTAAGGCAAGTTTAATTCCTAATAGGTTGGTATAATCTTGTAAGATCTTACAGAAGTGTAGTCTTCTATAAACACTGAAAGATGAGGCTTCTGCCTCATTATGCCTGGCAAATAACATACTTGGCAGTCATGTGTTTGTGAACTTACTATGCTGTGGTGCTGCTTCGTTGGGCTTTCCTTACCCATCCTCACCACAGCCCCAGGTTATTAGGAACAATACAACCATGTGAAAAATAGTCCTGCCAGGAACTGGCCAAAGCTAAGCTCTAAGGTCCTGATTAAAGCATATGAACAGAGGATCTGATGATGTGACAAGCTGAATGCTGTCATCTCCCAGAGATTTCAGAGGCACAGCCTAGGAAATGGCTTTTATTCTTGTGTGGAATTGCTGGAAAGCAGGAAAGCCTAGTTCAGCTAAAAACATCTGCAGTGCTCAAGAAAAGTCTACAAGCAAATTTTTTAGTATCTATTTCACCTGTAGGCATAAGAAATTGCAAGAAAACATGTTTTCTTAATCAGGTGTTTGAGGACAGGTGAGCTGCCACAGGGATGTTTCCTGAGAGCATCACTCAGGTTAAAACAAGCATCCTACAGGCAAGCTCAACGATAAATGCTCAGGCTTTTACTCCTTGCAGCCATACCTGTCTCCTAACATTCATCCGGGGCTGGAGGGAGGCAGCCCACACAGGGTGGCTCTGTCCACCCTGGGAAGGAGAGTGGCAATGGCAGGGACACCACTGAGACCTCTCTGATTCACAGGACAAGCCCCAGTCTTCATCCAGGCAAAGCTGCTTATCCACAGTGACTGGCTCTCACAGGCACTTCTCCACATGAAGCTGGCACAACAGGTTATGTCACAAAAGGAAACCAGTAAGTATGTATAAACTTAGAGCCTGCTACACCCCAAGACCATACATGTGAACTTGGGCTAGTGTTTGTTACTCCCTGGTTGACCATAGAATCACAGAATAGCACAGAATCATAGAATAGTTTGGGTTGGAAGGGACTTTCAATCCCACCTAGTCCAACCCCCCTGCAATGAGCAAGGACAATTTCAACTCAATTCAAGATCTAGTTGCCCAGAACCACATCCAGCCTGGCCTTGAATGTCTCCAAGGATGGCACATCCACCACCTCTCTGCGCATCCTGTGCCAGTATTTTACCACTGTATTGATGCCTATCCTGCCCCTTTCAGTGAACCTGTGCAAGCGGACCAGGGCTGAGCTGCAGAGCGAGGTGGCAAGAGGCCAGCCTGCCCAGAAACAAATGTGGCTGGCGAGGCAAACAGCCTCCTGAGTCCCTTTAAATGAAACAACTGATCCCTCTCTCATAAACATTTTCATGCAAGCAGCAACAGCTGTAGGTTTATCAACCACTGGATATTGTGATATCTGTGTGATTTCAGCAGCTTCTTTAAGCACAGGTTTTCCTTTCATGGGCTGCAATAAATCAGGCCAATGATATTGGATAAATTACTAGTTGTCTTTTGGCTAGTTTTCTGCAGATTAGAGCTATTATTACTGGTAAGTGCCCATATTCCTGTGTCGCATACCTTTCTAACATGAACATTTTTAGTAGTACAGAAAAAAAATGCTTCCCCTTCTCAAGGTAAAGCCAACACAAAGAATTAGCTACAAAATAATATGAATTCTTATTGCAGCCATGTGGTTGTTTTGAACATCTCTGTTAACCTGACATCCACAGAAAACTGAATGCTCTGGGAAGACATCAACAAAGGTATCATTTCATTTGGCAGTTGATCACACAGGACCACTATATGCTTTGCTATGACCATTTTAAAGCTGGTTACCAGAAGCACTGCGTATGCACAGTGGAGAAAGTAGAAAGTGCACATTACAAATGTGAGCTGCCAAAATGAGTCAAGTCCATAAACTTAACCCAAACACTGGCCATGGAGCACGACCACTTGTGAGGGACGTGGCCAACCTTCTTATTGCTGAGGACGCAACACTTGGAATCCTGCTGCAAACCCAATGCTGGCAATCTTGTATCCAGCTGCACACATGGCAGAAATGTCCTTTCTGAGTAACAGCCATGTCTGCACAGGCACCCCACTGCCACATGCCACCATGCCTGCTCCAGAAACAAGTGTCTCCATGACCCCCTCACACCATCCACTGCCCAAGGAGCCTTCTGCCTTTTCTTCCTTCATTCAGTTCTTCCATCTCTTTTCACAGTGTGTCCATGGAATGGACCTGGGGCTCACAGGTGCTTGGAAAGTGCACCCAAGTGACACTGGTTGTAGTCAACTTGCTTTGTAACACAGATCTTCTAAGCCGTATAGAGGCTTCCAGTCAACAATTATTTAGGGTAGTGACTGAGGAAGGTTTCCAAATGGGGTGATGTGTTCACCACACAGATCTATGGGTCTTGGACAGCATATGGTCCTCAATCTGTGTTCAGAATGCATCCTGTCATCGTCCCTCAATAGTCCAAAAAGCTGAATTCTTGCCTTTTATTTAACTAAGAAAGTTTGACTGATTCAAACTCAGCAGCAAAAGCATGTAGTACAGATTGCCTCCCCTCGGGTTTTCTACAAGGTTCTTTCTTTGTCAAAAGTTACCATAATTTAGATAAATGTCTAGTCTTGTCACCAAGCCTATAGCTTTGATAAAGGTGGCTATTGATTCTGTCTAATGTGATCTATCCCATACAAACACACGCAGCCTCCTACTCATCAGGGTATCTGCTACATTGCTACATATTGATTCCTTTATTTGCTTTGTATTTACCAGCTGTAAAAGTTGGTGGAGTTTTTTGGCAATTTTGGAGCCCAACCTTCACAAAGACTCTGCTTTATTCCAGTTTTCTCAGCAAATCTTGGTCAAAGTTTGTCATGAGGATGGCTTTATTTTATCCTAGTTTCCACAGGTTCCCTGAATGGCCTGAGCAGAAAAGGAACTGGCTGTTCCTTCAAGATCCCTTCTATCCTGATCTTTCTGTCAAAGCCATAACGTCTGCCCTCTGAGGCTTCAGACGCTGACTTCTGAACACACGCACACACATACCTACCTTAACTCAGCTGTCAGACACCATTACATTACAATTACCATTAATTAAAATTAATGGCTGTGTCCTAATGACAGGGACTAGAATTTGACCCCATTTGTTCATCCATATTGTTGATTTAATTTGCAGTCTCTACAGTGCTATGCCAGCTGCTAACAGAGCGCATACAACAGACCTAAAGAGTCTCAAGGAGATTTTCTTCCAAGCCTGCTGGTTTTGGTAGCACCAGCCCTACTTGTTGGAGGCCCTTCACTCTGCCTGGCAAGTGGTGGCTCATGCTGTATTGATGGGAAGGGCTCAGATCAGCAGCTGTGAACAGAGGATGGCAGTCTGGTATTAGTTGCTCATAGAGATTCAATAACCCTTCCCTCCTGTAAATAACCTGGAATAAAAAAACATCTCCCTGGAAATCACTTTACTTGGGACATTTTTTCTAGGCTATTATTTGTTTCATATCAGTTTCCAAATCCAGCTTTAGCTAAAAAGAAAAGATGGTTTATCCATAATCTTTTAGTGCAGCATCTCAAAGAAGCAGTACACGTCAGTTTGTACCTGCCAGTTCAGCTGTCCTCAGAGGACCTCAGTTGGTTCTCTATAACTTGGAGGTCAGCTGGGTGCAATCATTACAGGAAATGTACCAAAGCATTTCTTACTGTGAGGGATGATTTGTAGCACTCCCTCCTTGCAATGGGCTTTCACACAAGGATGTCCAAGGAAAGAAAACTCGATTTAAAAAGCTGTGTGCATATACACGCAAGCAAACGCAGAGTTCAGTGCTTGATTAAGAAGACTCTGCAGAAAATATTCTGGTTAAAAAGCCTGCTACATTTATTCATAAATGATCCTGCTTGTACGGGCTCCATTCTGGTGCTGAGACATTGTATGAACTGGGAGGAGAACTGCTGGCTCTAGGAAGCCAGCAATACATAACAAAGTAATCACAAACCTAAATCACAAATCTGGCCTAAAGAGAAGGTAGACAATGGTAGCATCTGTAGTATCTGAATACCTGCTACTCAAGTATTTGCAAACAGCAAATTAAAGAAGTACATATAACTATAACAGTGAAGTAATAAAATAGCACTGGAAGAGACCTCATGGGTTTATTCAATCTGTTGCTTTTTCTGGAGACAGACTCATTCTCCCTGTCTTGTTCCTGGTGAATGTCCGCAACTTGCTGTGAAAGGCTTCCAATGAGAAAAGTCCCCACTTCCTCCCTACACAGATTGTTCCAGTGTTCCTGTATTTCTGACAGTTTTCCAGTGTCAAGTCTTTCTCTTCCTTGCTGTCATTTAAGCCCATCATTTGTTCTACCATCCAAGGATGTTGGATACACAAGATTTCCTTCCACTTTCGCAGCAGCTTTCACATACTGGAGGAGCTTCCCTGAGCCTTCAGAAACGGTGAAGTGAGGCCGCTGACCAAGATCAGCTCATGGTATTCCTCCATGGGTTTGTTCTGTGGCAGGTCGCTCCCCATCCTGGACTTGCACTGTTGATTTTCCTGCTGAGTTGCTGTGCTTGCCCTGATAGCCTATCTCCTTCTTTTCGCAGATTCTCTTTCAGACTTGTTAATATCATGTTGAAAACCAAGTCAGTCCTCCAAGGCAACTGCAGCCCTTCCCAGCTGTCTGGCAGCTGCCCACTGAGTAAGTATTGTCCCTGCTCCATCATCCAGGTCATTTATGAAAAACTGAATCACACTTTGGCTGAGGCAGACACCTGAGGAACATGACTCAGTACATCCCCCTGCTCCGGCAGCACACCCCCAGTCATTGCTCTCACGGGGGGCTTTACAGAGGTATTCCACTCATAGAAAGCTATCCTCCCTTTGCTTATGAGCCCAGCTCAATGCTCTTGAGGGATTTCACAGAAGAATTGAGGTTTGTGTCAGGCTTTCCTCCTGTACTGTAGTTATGAAGCACATTTCATAAAGCAGTTGTTTTATTTGTAGAAAGAAAACAAAATAAAATCAACAGCAGGAGAAGAAGCACAAACCACAAACAAGCAATAAAAAGGCTCTCAGGCTCTGCAAATTCACTGGCCATGCTGCCTACATCAGCTCCAGATAAGACCTTAATAATTAAAACCAGAAGAAGACTAATACTAACCATAAAAGTTTCCTCTGTATCTCTCTACAAAGGAACGTTTGAAAAAGTTAGCAACCATCGCTGTTGATTCACAGCATAAAGGAGTTTGCAGAAAGATGGACATCTATGTGATAGATGAAGTGTGCAAACAGCTCTTGAGAAACACAGCTTGGTGGGAAGCTGAGCTGAGCAATACTTCTCTCTCCTTTGCTGGAGTGAACTGGGGGGGGTGCACCCAGTTAACCACAGCACAGTGAGCACATTACAGCAAGTCAATAGCTCAAAGTGCTGGAATAGCCAAGAAATTGTTGCTGTGGATTTATGTAGCATTATACATTTTAAAGGGAGGTCACTTGAGAGTAATTTTAAGCAGGAACAGCAACTTCAATGTGGAAGTAAAGAGAGGTGATACCAGGACAAAGTTGTAAACATCATATTAAGGTATTTGGAAATGGAGTGAAGGCAAGATGATGTAAAAGCTGGCTTAGGTTGTTTAGAAGATACTTTTATTGCCTGTGGGTGCTATGCTCGAGGACATAAATGTGGATTGCTCAGTCTCAGTTTCTGATTGAGACAGGAAATTACAGACCACGATTGAATCCTCTTTGAGAGGCAGTAAGACAGGGTGGGGAGGAAGGCCCTCAAGCAGCACACCACCACCACCTGCTCTCCTCAGCTGGGCTGCCCTCCCCATCTTGCCTGATTTTCCCTCTCCCCTCTGCCTCTTTCCAGCACTGGGGCAGCCAGGCTTGCATGTCTGTATTAAAAGGGAGCCACAAGTGCTGCCACAGGGGAAGAGTTTGTTGCGTGTTTTTAGACCAACCCGCAAAGTATGTTAATCTTTCCAATTGCATTTCAAATTAAAATAATTCAATTAGCAGTTCTTCTTCATGAAGGGCAGTATCTGATTGCTCTTAGGGCTCTATTCCAGCATTATGAGCAAGGCCTCATACAAGAGATTGCTCTGCAAATGCCTTTCTCCCACATGACTCTTCCTTTGCCACAAAACAGCTCTGATTCCTGGGAGAAAGGAGTCCCTCTTCAGCCACATCAAGTTGGGGAGCTGCTCAAAGTCATACTTTATCCCTAAACTCTCCCTGCTAAAGGCTTTCTGATGTGTTTGTTTTGACAGTGTAATTCAATTTACTTTATTGCTTTCTTTAACCCATTTGTAGAACAGCAAGTGTACAGAAAGGTGGAGCCTTTCATTTACTGGTCTCCCATTTGCCCTATTTGCCACTGCACAGTGGCTTTTAAAACAGAACACACCACTGCTTGGAAAAATGATAATGCTTTAGGAAAGCCTAAATTCCTACTGATTAAGAAAAATTAGCACAGTTTTAAAAGTCAGAGGCTGATAATGGAAAGCAGTAAGGTCCCCATATTTACTGACACGTTTGATTTCCAGCAAACGAGGCTTCTTTTGACAGCATCTTAATCTCACCTAGAAGCACTTCTTTCTATAAAAAGCATCAGCAACTGAAAGTGACAAATTGTATCTGCCTGCAGGTGCACAATCACATTATCTCACCGTGATGCAAAGGATAAGGTGCCACTGAAGGTGATTAGAAACAAATTCAGTCATTCGAAGTGTGTCATAGACCTAATTACATTTTGTAGAAGACTCAACCTTTACTTAAACAATCTAGATCTTGGAGAATGTTTCCAGAACCTCTCCTGCCTTGGTTTCAAGTGCAATTACTAATCTGAATGCCATCATCCTGTCAGTGAGAAAATTAGATCCAATCCATACAAAATATGCCTTATCTCAAAAGACAGAAGGTTCAAGCTAATTTATAAAACTTTTTTTCCAAACCTTACCCAAAAACATCCTAGCCTTTCAGTTAAGCTATGAACTGAAGCAGTCTGGCACCACTGAACCAAAACACCCTGTGCTAGAGAAACAAGGGTTCCCAACAGCGATGACAAACCTCCATTGCATAAAAAGCACTCTCTGCCAATATGCTGTTCATTGGTGTGGGTGATGTAAAGCACACAGAAATGCAAGCTAAAAACAGCAAATGCAAATAGCAGGTTGTGAAGACACTAAGACACCTCTGGGCTTCTGCACCATTGGGGCATTATAATTTTTATTTCTTTTTTCTTAATGGATTTGGTCATTTCAATGTGTATAATGCACCATAATTGGATACTAGATGTTTCTGCTCTAGACCCAAACATGCGTGATAGAAACAAGGGTTCCTCTGCCTGAAAACAAAGGAAAAATTTGGGTTTCTTTTTAAGGAAAACAGCAAGAAGCATAGACTAACCAAGGTTGGCTGTGCTCAGGTGCAGAGGGCAGTGGTGGGCTTAGAACCTGGCTTTTGCTCTGGTCTTGCCTGGGTGGAAAGAAAGTCCATGTAGCAGGGGAAGGTGCACGGAATCGTGCAAAGATGCTCTGCCTCAGTACCTTGTGTCAGGGCACAAAGGGCAGCAAGGGATGGAAGAGGCATGTTGTCTTCTAGGCGATTGCTAGGTCTGGGCTTGCAGCTAGATGTTAATTATGTTCAAAAGCAGTGTGAAAAGTGGATCTGTACAATGTTTTATTCCCTCACAAGGCTGTACATTAGGTTGGGCAGCTCAAGGGAGCTGCATGTGCATGCAGGTGTCCATTTGAGGGGTCTAAGACTGATGATAACTCAATGCTGCAGTGAAAAATGCTTTTGGTCTTTTGTTTTGTGCGCAGAACCACCCCATTGTGGAAGGACACACAACATTCAGTGGTGTATCATAGATACCTGCCAGAGGAGCTGTTTCCATGTTGTGTCACACTTTGAATCATTGTGCTCTTCCCTTCACTCAGATACTAACAAACTTGGTTTTTGCCTTCTGCATTTTCTTCCACCATTTCTATTATGATGCCAACAAAGTAGAATTATAAAAAAGCCTATCAGGCTTTGCTGTAACATGTGGACTCTGCACAGAGACCTCTCCATTGCTTCATCTCCCACTGCTTTCTGTCACTTCTTTGCAGCAGGCAGAGCTGACACTAGCAGACCTGCCTCTGCTGAACCAGTTGCCACCTCTACTGTCAGTGCTGAATCAGTACTTACGGCTCTCTAGGTGCCCCAGCAGCAGTTGAATTTTTCCCACAGCAAGTTACTGCCCTCAATAAATAAAACTGGCCCTGGTTGAATGTTTTCCCTTGTGGAGATTTCTAAATTCAGAGGAAAGAGTTTAAACATCGAGAGGGTAGTGAAAGGCATATCAGCTCTCCACCAAGAGTTGCTCCATGTGGCACTGGTAAGCAAAATGCAGCTTAGGAGTTGATCTATGGGCTTTCAGCTGTGGCAGGTCGCAGGGAGGATTTCAATCTATGAAGACCAGGTAATGGGGATACACTTCCTAACTCAGACTATCCCCCAAACAAGCAAACCCAGCAGGGGTTAAGATGAGCTTCAGATGTGCTCATTCTCTGCGCAGAGATGAATTGCACCTGCTTGGTCACCCCTTGATCTCCAAGTTGCCTGTCTCTGTCATGAAGCAGCAAAGAAGGAGAAAATACTTTGTTCCCCCTCCTTTGTCTTTTTCTCTATTCAAATGACTACCACAATAGGTAGCTGAAGAGCTGAGGAGCAGCTGCACTATCAAAAATTATTTGTACCTCATTAAAAAAACTTATCCTTTTAAAATAAGAGCAGCAGAATGGAGATTCGAGCTTCTAGTGCTTTGTTGGGTGTTACTTAGTACCTGTGGATCATTGCGTTGATAAAAATATGTACAGACTCACTTTTCAGGTTTAAAAGTGTTTTGTCCTTTTGTTTGCTTAGCTAAATAAAGCAGGTTTGTTTGACCTGTGCTTTTGAATCCAGCTGGCTTTTTAATATACAGTGACTCACACAAAGCAGCCTGCAGAGTCGGTCTCGTTTCCGCTGTTACACTTCTGATTTCAGCAGAAGCCCCACAGAAAATCCATCAGTGGGGGGACTTTTGGTTCCTGACCAGGCCTTCCTCACCAGAGCTGTGCTCTTTCTCCTGTAAATGCTTCTGCAAAAATGAGGGAGGTAATCACAGAAAGAGGTACTTCATGCAAGTGAAATTGCCAGGATCAGGCCTTCCGAGGCACTGCAAGTCCCCTAGGAGTTTCAAGGTTAGTAATAAACCATTAGTTTCAAATAAAAATTGGACCTGAGGCCAAGGACTTCCTGCCTCAAAATGGTAATTTTTTATAATGAGATACTGTCATTATCCTGGCTGATGTGCAATAGAGCATCACTGGCTTTAGTGGAGCAGGCTCAGAGCTCTTCAGATCAAGACCAACATTATTTTATTTACATCGGAATAAGCCAAAGAATCTTTAAGGGTGGTAAAGCACGAAATCTCATTTCTATTTTCAGTAAAGGCTGAACATAATATAGATCATTACCAAACGCTGGGACTGATCCTTGTACCTAATGCAGTGTTTTCTCCCCTCACAGACTGTGCCATTGATGTGAGAATACAAAAGCCATTGAGCGCACGGGCCCACGGGGACAAGGGAAGATCCGCACTCACCAGTGGTAATGGCAATTTCTATTGCAGTTCTGCAGTCTCTGTGTGTGCAAAGCTGCCCGCTGACTTTAGGAAATAGATCAGACACAGTACATGGCTGTTCCCCAAGCTGGCTCCCCATCAGGGCTGTGTGGGGATCATGGCGATGCACTGCCCAGTGAATGGCAATGGGAGCTCCAGGAATTTTTGTCTTCCACAAATCACTTCATGACAAAGGTAAAAGTGCTGTTGCCTGAAAGCAGGAGGCGTTTGCGGGTCCAGATATACAGCAAACACGATTTTATTTTCTCAAACAAATGTCTGCTGTTTCAATAAAAAAATCAACAGAGAAAATATAGGCACCATGCTATACACAGTTCCCGGATCTCCTCCATCAGAATTGCAGCTCTTCTTTTTCTAAAGTAAGGTGTTATTTTGGGAGATTGGAGATTATGTAGCCTGCTTTATGTTATTCTGCTCAGGTACCCCTGCAGATCAGGGCTCACTTTGAAATTGAAAAGCTGTATTTTACTGCAAGCAGGTTGACATCAATTCCACTCTCAGGACTAACCAAAAAAAAACCCTTCAAAATACTTTCTCCTCTTCTGCCTTAATCTTTCCCAGAAATTATGGGTCAGCAAAAGCTCTGTGAACATGGTATATAGAAAAAAAATCCCTCATTTGTACTGCCCCAACAAAGTGAATGTCTAAGGTTACTCTAACCCAAACTTGCTTCCTAGGAGAGGGAAGAACATTCAGGGGAATGGCTTGGAAGAGTCACATTTCTAACAGGAGGGATCCAACTTTATTTTGTAGATAGAGTAAATCACTTGGGAAAGTGCTAAACTGAAGATGCGGTCATTTACTAACAAAATGAAACAAAGCAAATAACAGGCTGGGGTGAAATTGGAAAAATAACCCACCTATGTCCTTTTCACTCCTGGATTAAGTGGTTTATTGCTCAAGTAGGATTCTATCCATCCAAGCTTTCTCTATCTAATTTTCATACAGGTTGCCACTGCTCGATGAATTTGTGGTGAAAATCCCCGATGCACAGTTCCTGACAGAGTTAATGGAGGGAGATGGCATCAGGGATGGTCTCTGCAGATTCTGTCTCCCTAACTTCATGGTCCAAAAGGACACATATGAAGTTTCTCCTGGGGCTTTTAGAACTGGTACTGGTCTTCAGAGCCTTCACAGGTCTCACAGGAGCCTGCTCAGGTTCTACTCATGCTTGGGTGCAGGTTTGGTGCCAGGGTGCGGGGAAAACACTCAGTAAGGGAACTGATGGCAACCCTGCCCTTCGGTTTTGTTTCAGTGCACACAGGAATGACAAAGATTCATGGAACTGAAGCCTAGCAGATAGCAATTTTCCAATTTCACCAGAGAGCTTTTCCAGATTTCACCAGTCCAAGGCACTTGCTGTTTTTTGTGTCAGCAGTTACTGTTGTGGGTGATGCAGCATCTTTGTCTGAGTCTGTGGAGGTTACTAGAGCAGGGGCAGGATGCTCCAGCGAGCAGCTTGGTCCCTAACTTTCAGGGGGAAAAGAGCTCAAGCATTCTTTGTGCCACCCAGCTTCAGGGCTAGAGGGCAGGACTTGCCCTCTTTTATTTACAGGCTTAGACCTAGCATGTGATATGGGGCTTAAAAGAGGGAAAGAGTAATCTTTCTCACTAGCAACTTCAGAGTTCTTCATCTGAGAAACATTTTGACCTATCATAAGATCTGGTTTAAATTGAACTTGCAACGTGACTGCAACAGTGTCCTGATGAACTGGCATGCCTGAAGGTGTTCATCAATTACAATATCACATTAGTGTTTATTAGAACTGATAAAAATAATGGGGCTGGCTGAATCTGGAATATACCTTTTTTTTTTTTTTAATAACTGTCTTTGTATTATCAGAGAAATGATGCTGGTTTTCATAATACTTGCACACACATGAATACAGCATTACTGATTCAAAACCTTGTGAGGCTTTTTGGATCCTTGCAGCCCAGCTGCTCCAGCAGGTAAAGGCTTGATGCATTGCTCAGTCATAAGCTGGAAAACACGAGTCTAAAGTTTTCATGTGGTACTAGGCACATAAAAGTAATCTTGTTTTGACCCTTAAATATCAACTGAAATGATAGTGGTAAACTAGAACATAACTGGGATGAAAATGTAGCATAACTGTATATAAAGAAGCAGTAACACTGCTTCTGAAATCTGCCATGCATGTCATTGCTCTAAGTACATCAGTGGTCTCTGAATATGAACCTGAGGGAAGAAGTGTTACTGAACTCTGAACAACATTGACCTCTGATGGGATCTTTCAAGCCACTAAGATGTGGGATTATCAGAAAACTGTATACTGCTCCAAGACAGTAAAGATGCACTTAAATGATTTTTCTACAGTGCAGTGTCCAAACAAGGGAGGGGGAGAAACAATTCAGGTTCCCCTCAGAACCAGGGATGATAAGGAAAGTCAATTTGCTGTGCATTTTACAGGCTTTCAGAGAAGAAGATTGTGACCTTTTTCCTTTTTCTCCCCCTCCAGTGTTAGACTACATGAGGACAAAAAGAGCCGAGCTTAGAGACTGATTTTTTCCCCCCAGTTTGATAACTTTTAATGGAGCATTATCATAAAGGGCTAACCTACAACTTGAAGATGAAACCGCCTGGAAACCTGGCAAATTAACTGTAATTAGCAGCTTATTTGACTGGGCTTTTTGTTTCTTTGGTTGCTGGAAAAGAGAAGCTGTTTGTGCACTTCATTACTCTCCCTTTGCCAGACTAAAGAAGAGAACAAACGAACATGCAAGCAGGAAGGTGCCTTTCTTGGTGCAGTGTTTCATCTCCATAGTGAATGATGATCTCCTTAGGCAGAATTACACCGGGAGCTTTCAAAAGTAAACAAAGAGACTTTGCTCAACAAGCAAATTTGTGAGCTCACTTATTTCTAAAAGCATCTAACACACAAAGTTATATTACATTTTATGTGGTTTTATTCATGTACAAAATGTCATAATTTATCAACGTTGTGCAGCAAAGTATAGATACACACATACACACACACATACATACATACATACACCCCCCGCAACACATGCACACACACAAATACATCACAAACCCAACTTTCTTCCTGTCTGCCCTTCAGAAAGGCAACACTGTTGTGGCAGGTCAGCAGCTAGAAATAAGGTGCTATAATTAAGCAGTATCGGAATGTCTTCACTTTACAAATGTTATGTGCAAATTTATATACAACCACTTTTTCCTTGTTTTCCCCATGAAACCCAAAACTCCAGACCCTGAACCACTCTCAGAGATACAAACATGTATAAAGTGCTAATACTTAAGCATGTTTCCAATGACTTCACGACGCAGTTTGAAGTTTAGAACAGGCACTGTGATAGTTCACTAGGTAGATTGTCACTCGGTGTGGTACGACAGAGAGAAAAGTCACTCAGACATCGCTGGGGGACCGGGAGCGAAAGGACACTTTAGCCTGAAAGCAGCCGCAGAAGAGCACCCACATGGACCTCTGGATCTCTTGGTTTCTGTAGGCATAAATGATGGGGTTGATCATGGAGTTGTAGGTAGCGGGTAGAAGCGTGGCGTATGTGTACACAGAAGGGTAGTTGGGATCCCCCACTACACAGTAGATGGCAAAGGGCAGCCAGCTGGCTCCGAAAGTCCCGAGGATTATAGCCAGGGTAGAGACCCCTTTTTTGGTGGCAACATAGTGTGAAGCAGTCAGAAAGTGCTGCTGGAGAGCTATCTGGTGGGCATGCCTGCAAACGATCTTGCAGATCTCGATGTAGAGATGGAGCATGATGAGGAAAATGAGAAAGAAAGAGGCAGACAGCAGTGTCACGTTGCTCTTAGTCAAAGGTCTGACGATGCTGCAGGCGGCAGGGTCGTGGAGGCAGTTCCAGCCCAGGACGGGCAGCAGCCCCAGGCAGAGGGAGACCCCCCAGGCGCCCGCCAGCATGGTGTGGATGCAGAGCACAGTCCTCTCCGAGTAGTAGGTGAGGGCGTTGTAGAGGGAGAGGTAGCGATCGACCGTGATGGCCAGCAAGCTACTCACAGAGGCGGCGAAGGAGGCGACGAGGAAGCCCACCGTCAGCAGGCTGACAGTCTCGGAGCGGATCACGTACTGGAAAACGAAGTTGAGGATGAGGCCGAGGCCGGCCAGGAGGTCGGCGGTGGCCAGGCTGCCCACCAGCACGAACATCGGGGTGCGCAGGGCGGGCGAGTAGCAGATGATGGCCACCACCAGGGCGTTCTCGCAGGCGATGGCGGTGCCGGAGACGCAGAGCATCACGTCCCAGGGGTTGACTGCGGCGGCCGCGGGGGGCCGCGACGACAGCTCCAGCGAGGCGTTGACGCTCCCGCCTGCTCCGGTCGCCGGCAGCCGTGGGGCGGCCGCTCCGCTCTCGTTGAGCGCCGGGGCTGGCTCCATGGCCACCCGGGCGGCCGCGGCTGTGCG
>JASSUY010034028.1:30030-42715 GCA_032466535.1 Forpus xanthops
CAGCCTTTTCTTCTCCAGGCTGAACAGCCCCAACTCTCTCATCCTATCTTCATACGGGAGGTGCTCCAGTCCCCTGATCATCCCCATGGCCCTCCTCTGCACTTGTTCCTGTTTATGTTGAGGACACCAGAACTGCACACAATACTCCACGTGAGGTGTCACGAGAGCAGAGTAAAGGGGCAGGATCACCTCAACCTGCTGGTCACCTTACACAACTTTTTCTTTCCCTCTGTGATGGGATTAGACTCTCTTTTGATGGGAAAAAAGCTCTCTGTAGAAAAGTACACTTGATTTCTCCAAAGCATGTGACTTGTCACTGTGTGACATTGCAATGTTAGAGATTTTTGGGACATGGTGTTGACGGGGCGCACAGCATAGGGGTAAAAACCTATGGCAAGTACTGGATCGTACCAAGTAGTGCAAAGTGGTGGAGGGGGGGAATCAAAGGCTCTTGCCTTCACTGATGTCTCCAAGTAATTATAATTTTTTAATAAATCATCCAGCGTCAACAAAACAGAAAATGATAAAGAAAAAACAAACCCCACCACTGGTAAAGTTCAGAACCAGCACAAAGATTGGCAGAGCAGGGGAAGAAGGAGCAAGAAGACAAGCTATCACTCTTGGAAGAGCGGGATCCTCTGGTTAAAGGGTTACAACCTGAGCAGATGCATTTCAGTTACAGTTAAAGGCCAGGCTATCCATTTGGAAATAATTCCAAGAAAGTCTTCCTCGAGAGCGCAGTCCTGTCTTAGGAAAGCTGCCAGTCAAAGAAAGAGGTGGCAGTAGACATGGATAACCACTCTTGCATGTAAGTTTTGGATCAGAAATTGCTTTTTCAAATGGCTATTAGCCATAATTTTAGAAGTATACAGTAAGCCAGGCTCTGAGGAGTGTGGAGCCACGGGTAGGATTAAACTGGATGAGTGTGCATTGGGGTGGAGGGTCCTTACAACTCTTGAGTTGCTCCAAACCTTTCTGCAGGGCTCTGTTTTCGCATTAGGGCAATGGTCTTCAGACCTCATGCAGCAAGGCTTCAGCTGCTTGCCTTCAAAGGATATAGCAGGCTTTTTCCTCCAAATCTTAAGGAATTGTTTTCCCTACTGCATAGCTGGCTTCAGTTTTTTTTATTATTAGAATCATAATCAAGGTGCTTTTTCACATTCCTCTCAAGTGTCTGAGATGTTGGACAGCGATGTCCTCTGAGGTGACAATAGCAAAGGTTCTCCTTTTTTTCCTTTTCATCCCAAAACATTGTCCTGACCAGCAGCTCGAGGCTGACATAGCCTTAGAGCTGACTGTAAGGGAGGATGTTGTTTGCTCATCTTCCTTCATCAATCCCCTGCTGTTACAAGGGACTGAGGGATGTGTGGAGATCACCACCACTTACCTCTGCTGACCACAGGGTGCAATGGACAGCAGAGCTCAGTCTGCTGCTCCCTCCTTGTCAAGGCACTATGGAAACAAAAAAAACAACAAAGCCAAATGGAGCAAGACTGAGCCAGGGCCAAAATGTGTCACAACGTATTGGCCTGAGACTAACCTAGCTGTTAACTGCATTTTGTGAGATTTAGAAGCAGGCAACTGATTCTTTGCAGATCTTCTGATTGCCTGGAAATAGCAATATGCCTGGTGCCTCCAGCTCTGCCTCCTATGTGCCCTCATCGTTTTGAACACTATGATATGGTCTTGAACTCCTCACACCCTGCCTGAAACTCATCGCAGCATAAGTCAAACAGAAACCTGGCACAGCTACTCTTCTGTGCACAATAGTTTTTCATTCATATTCCATTCAAACTGCTGGGTACCCTTCGAAGCATGCTTTTGTGGGGCTATTAAGGCAAGGCTCTGTGACACAGCCTTTACAATAAGACTGTAAAGAAAGTAGCAAGCCCAATGTGATGAAGCATGCTTTTGAAGAAGAAGTGAGAAACACTCCCTAAAGTCCCAAGCATCTCAAGTACCCTGACTAATACCTTCTCAACATGGTGTAGAGGGGAAAGGAAGAGCAGGGAAAACCTTTCACAGGAAAGCTGTCCCTGCAGATACCCCACAGATGACAGGGTGGTGGCTGGTGTCCCTGTCTCCAGCTCAGGCTGGAGCAGGTGTCCCTCTCTGGGGTAGGTGACTGCTTGCTGGATGTGGGCCACACCATGCTCAGACTTGGACTAGAAATCAAAAGAAAGGAGAAAAGATCCCCTCAAAGGGCTTGTAGTCCTGCTGTGACCTTGGAAAGGAAGACAATGTTCCTGAGGTGACCTCTCCATTTCAGGAAGAGGGCTGTAACCTGTGCATCACAGGGAGAGAGTTGAATGGCCCTGCTGATGAAGTTATGGGCAAGTACACTCTCTGTGCTGCAAACAGGGAATGAGGCAGCTGAGGTTGCATTGTGAGACCTCCCAGCCCCTCAGCAAAGGTGGTGGTGGTGGTGGTCAGGACAGAGGGTTCCTTGCCACCAGACCTTTTGGATCATAACACCTCCAAAACAGTGCCCATCAATGGGGGACGGTTGTGTGCATATTCGCCATCCAATGTGGGAACGCTTATTTGAAACCAATAATAGTTTGGGAGCAAACCTCACCTGGCTTTGAGGATCATGGCTTTGAGACCCTTACCTGTCCTCCAAGCCTCTGCTCTTCGGGTAGGTTTTGGGACTTGTTTTTTTTTCCTCCCCAGCCTGATGAATCACTGTGAGGTGTTGAAGGGGCAGATGTCCTGCACTGCCTGCTCCTGTGGCCCTGTCATATCTCTTTGGAAAACAGCCCCAGGTGCAGCCTGGCATGCCATGTGGGCATGCTACTGATAGGTATGAAGACTGGTTCCTTTGCAGGTGACGAAAAGACCAGTAATTCCCGGTTTGCACCTCTGGGATTCAGGCACTCCTATTTTTCCCCAGTCTGCTTTGGAAAAGAAAATGTGTTAGAAGACCTGCTCCAGTGTCAGCCTTATAACCTTCCTTTGCTGCACAAGCTCGATGCAGTTGTGTGTGTTCCCATAGCAACAGGAGGAATTAATTTAATGATATTATTAGGACTTATTTATATGCATGCACACACTCACACACCTGCACACAGTGTGCACACATAGAAAAGGAAAATGAGCAAGTCCTATCCTTCAAGAGGATCCCTATGAGAAGTCAGTCCTGTACCTGAGTTTGACAGTGACTGCAAGACCCTGGTTTTCACAATACAGGCTCAAACCCAAAAGCTGACTGACCATCCAAAAGAAAACAACACAGCCGTAAGGCAACAATGTCCAACCCTGTTTCAGTGATGTAGCTGGAAACAGGAACTCCATCGGATGGAGGCTGGAGAATCCCTCTTGCTGCCCACCCTATGGTGCCACCTCTCACCATGCAGATGGTGTCAGCAGCAGGCAAAGCCCCGCTCTATGTGTGCTGACTGAAGAGGAGCAGATTAGCGGTGGCATTTCTGTCCTGAGTTCCCTCTGTGCTGTGGGAGGATGCTGCACACTGAGCTGCAGTGTTTTGTCTGCTTCATCCCAGTGCTGATGGCTTTTCGACAACCTTTGTGTCATCAGACTTGAGTCAGAGATTTCCATAAGCCCCAAAGCACTTCTATGTTTATTGCCCTTCTGCTATTCCCAGTTACGTGTTAGCCAATAGATTTCAGGTAGAGCTTAGCCTTTCTTTGCTTTGCATGTTAAAACACTGGCACTGTACATTGAAATATCTCACAAAAAGAGCTATTCATTGACAGTAAGAACAACAGCATTTATTCTTAGATATCATTCCCTGGGCAAATTGTTGAGTAACTTTGGTATTTAAGCTAAATTGCTCAGAAAACCTTGTTGTGAATTCCTCGTGGGAGTCAAAAGATATAAAACCCCACGTACTTTGAAGAACTCTCAAAAAATGATCCTTCCCTATCTTTCTGACATTTAAAGCACTAATATGGCTTTGCTTGTGTTTATTATCTAAGAGCATACAAATGTGTATTTTAAATGTCTATAAAGTCAGAGTTCATTTCTAGTTAAAGACATTCTGTACATCACCAGGATCAGACAACTTTCTAAATTAGTTTGCACTCTCAAGGTGTAAAGATGAATCTTCATTGATTTACCTGAAAATGTCCCAGTGCAGTTTTAGAGATGAGCCACGCCTGGGTTTCCACACAGCCCTGTGCCATGTCCAAATGCTGACCTGATACAGGAGTAGGAGAATATTTCAGGTCTGACTTGAAAAAGACATGAAGCTCATTTTCAGTGAAGCATCTCTTGGTGTGTTTGTAGGGACCTTGTTGAAGCTGATTTTGAGTTCACATGCAGTGTCCAAATCAAGAACAAGGTTATTTTCTGTGTGTGGCACTGATATACTTCTAATGGTGTTTTCTCTATTGGTTATCAGATTTCCCCAATAATACAGTTAAAGCACAACTTTTTTTTACTGTACCCAGTAAGTGATCTATTTGATCTAATCACTTGTGGGGCACACACCTCTACTACAGACCTTCACATTACCAGAGCTGCTGATCCAACAATGCTGTCATGGGTTGCACAAGATGCCTCTATTTCTAACCACCCAAATTCAATTTTTATTCCTTTCTCATGCAGCACCAAGGACCTTTAAAAAATCCTGAAAGTGAACAGCTGAGCAACTGGAGAGGCAAACACAGCTGCTGAGTGAGGGGGAGAACTTAATGCAAAGGTAACTGGCACAGAAAAGACTTCCATTTCCTTGAACACATGGGCTGTTACCCCTTGGACCTCTCCAAATGCAGCCTGTTGAGGATGGACAACAGTGGCAGAAGTGCGGTCCTACAGAGGGAGTTAATCCTTTCCTAATACAGTATTTCTTCTGTATGTAACAGAGAAGAGGAAAGAGCAATGGGAGCAGCTGGCTCTGAAGTCTTCTCCCCCACTGCCCTCATCATGGCAAGGGTTGCCTGTGCTGTGATGCCCCTGTGTTTTCAAGGAATTGCCTGAAATTCCTTTATGAGGATGACTTGATCTCCAGCCAGGCACCAGCAAACCAAGAGACAGCAAACCCCATGGCTAGCAGCAATCAGCAGGGCAGGGGCAGATAGATGAAAGAATTACAGCTACAGAAAGAAGTGCTGTTCTCAGCTCTTGATGAATGTGAGGCAGTAGGTGGGATGGCAAGAGAAGATGGGGAGAGTGTTGGAGGACACAGGCCCTTGCCCAGTGGTAAGACCCCTGGCCCAGTGGCTGAGATTTGGCACAACTAGGTCTGGCGTTTTACTTGCAGGATGCAGTCTCACAGACAGAAGGGACAAGTTTTTCCCAGGTGGAAGTTAATTTTGCACTGAAATATGGCTCAGTATGACCTTTCTCTGATCACAACCTGGTGTTCAGTGCAGCAGCAACAGAGCTGGCATGCCTGTGGCTTGCAGGCAGCCTCCATGACCAGTGACAGCAATGACTGATACCAAGACAGGTCTTAAGTAAAGTGTGTTTAACTGAGGGACTGGGTATTTCAGTGAACAAGGCATGACCTGGGAGGCTATGGCTCCTGGCTAATAGCACTGAAAAGCCAAAAATTCCTCTGCACTGAGCTGAGAGATAGGGCTGGACCTCCTACCTGCACAGCAAGTCGGCTGTGTGTCTCATGGAAGCAAGAAGAATTATAACAAGGAACCGCTCACTCCTGCTCATGGAAAGCAAAAGGCTGAGAAGAAAACCTGTAAGAGCGGCCTCTCTGTGCTGATTTCTCTGGGAGGATTGTACAGAAGGGCTCTGTGGGTGTCGGATGCCCTACTATCTCTTTATAACCATGCTTCCCTGCAGCAGAGAACTGGTCCCAGTGGCACCAGAGCAACCATGTGGCAAAAGCAGCCCTCCTGCTGAGTCCTCTGGACTTCACGTGGCTCCAAGCTCCCATGAATCACGCCTTGGCTGTTTGCAAAGCTCTGCAGAAATGCAAGCTTTGAAAGCTTTCTGCTCAAGAGATCCTGATTAGTTCTGATCATTTGGGGATTGTGGGGAAGGAAGGAGGGATGTGGGATGAAAGCGAATACCCAAGATACTTCACAGAAAAACACTACCATACCAGTAGGACGTACACACAGGTACTTCTGCCTTAATCGCACTGCAGTGGTGCAGACTTTAAATCTCTGAACCACTTCTGGTTTTAAAATTTCAGCCCCTGGATTACAGACCAAGCAGCATTAATAAACTGTTCCTGGTGAGTGAAATAGTGGCCATACATTTTTAAACACAGAAGCAGACCCAAGATCGTTAGACTTGCAGGTCTGCACCATGGATGCCAGCTATCCAACCATCTACACAAGGCACAGGGAACAGTTTTTGGGATGTAGCTAAACCAATGCAGCTTTTCAGTGGGCTTTAGTCTTGCTGCATGACATGGCTGCTGAGTGGGGTAGCACAGGCTGCACCAGGAGGAGAGAGCTGCAAATCCTCATTGAAGAGTACATGAGAGAAAGCAGCCTGTCCCAGCCATGGCTGCTACACCCTCATCTTGTGAGAGCAGGGAGTCAAGATGCTGAGGCAAAAAAAAGAGGAACCATCTTTATCAAAGCATTGATTTTCCCTTAATTTTGATTGCTTTCCCAACCTGCTGTTATCTCTTTTATCCTGTCTAAATTGAGATTTCATAGTTGGAATTCATCCATGCTCTGAAAATATCTGGATTCAGAGAGAAAAGCAGGGGATGAGTCACCAAAAAAAACAACCTGATGAATTTAAGAATGCATTTTAATTGCAGTTAGCATGAATGTAATGCTACCTACAGTGCCTTTCATTACAGTCATTTATTTTTAGCACCAAAATCCAACAAAATATACCTTATTTTGAAGTACTTGACTGTTAGCATATGCAAGATTCAAATGGGAGAGTGAACTGTAGCTATCATAATGTAGTTAATGATATTGTCTCCCAGATATGGCTGGGTTTTGCAAGGACACAGATGGGACACCTGAAAACCCCAAACAATTGTTTTGCTGGAGGTCAAGAATTGAGGTCACCATTGCTCAGAAATGAACTCGGTTCCTGGTGAATATGAGGCAGCACAGAGTGAAAAGGCAAAACTGCTGAGTTTTAAAAAGCTGTTTGCAGGTCACTTTCAAAAAACAGCTCTGGTCATGCCTATTTCCAAAAATCTACTTTTGAACCTGATGGCTTAGCAAATAAAAGTCTCGTATCAAATATCCTTTTCAAAGCCTTAATGTTGGAACAGGCACATGCTGATATGGCTGAATATAAGCACTTAAATAAAGGTTATCATTTCCAGGTCTGTGGAAAAAAAATGCAGCAATAGGGCAGCTGTGCTCAAAAGATGCTGAATAAACTTATTAAATGCTGATTCTGGTCGTCTGTTCCTCTCTATTACACTGCTGCAAGGCGATGAATCGCTTCCTGCTCCAACAGCGCTAACAGCACCTTCCTCGACAGCCCTTTAAGGACAGCTGTGCCTCATTTTTGGGGATGCCAGTGCACTCCCCTTCTCTGCTTACAGTACCAGGACACCACTTTAAGCACCTGGTTTCAAAATCCATTCACACAGTCATCTTGGAAAAAACAGGCTTTTGTGGTCTACTCCTTCACTTTAATGCAGGTGAAGTTTTGATCTTCTTCTTGATCTCCTGTTAGGAAATCCTGTTAGAAAAAAAAGCCCTGATGTTGTCCTTTTGTGCATTTAATGCAGTCAGCAGCAGCTGCAGAGTTTCTTTTGATGCCTTTGTCATTTCAAGCTATTGCTATACACTGTACGTTGCATTGAACACCTTTGAGGTCTGCACGTGGTGGTGCTCCTGCCTCTTTACCTGGAAAATCACCCCAGAAACACGTGTTGCAGAGAACCCAACCTATGCCAAGTACAGCTGCTTTATAACCTGGACATTTCTTCTGAGGGCCAAATAGTCCAGTTCCCTTCTTCCGTCTAAACAAGATTTAGGCCTATAATTTGGATATTTGGAGGTCAGATAGATTTTGGACTTCTCTGTAATCATCTTCACATTACTTTCAGTCGGTTTGTACCTTTGCTCTTTAAACTACCCTATGAATAATGTAAGTGTATACACTGCTTTCAGTCATGGGTACAGTCTGTTAAACACATGCCAAAGAGCAGCCTACTCCATTGAAATTGGTATGATTGCTGGGACATAAAGTTGGTCAAAGGAGGATAAAGGTGATAGAAGTGCCCCTCCAAGGTGTTACCACTGCCTGTCATTTGGTTTCATTCTCTCCCCTCCATTGCATTGTTTTGAATAGTTATGACTGAAGGACATAGCTGATTTCCTTCCCTCCCAGCTCCATGTCTGGCAGAGAGAAGAGGGAAGGGCTCAGCCTAGCAAGCTGCCAATGCCCTCACCCTCCAGCAGTAAGTACTTAACTACATGTTTCTTTGTAAGCATTTAAGCAGTGCCATTGACAGAAAGCCTGTAGTAAAGAGCCCTCAGGATCCTAATCAAGGCTAATCGACATGTGTGAGATCTTAAAATACCATTGTTTTTCATTCCCAGCAGTGATGTGAGAATTGCTCAAATGAACAAACAAAACTACCCTATTGAAAGGCTGCCCATCTGTCCTGGTTTAAGGCCCTCACCAGCTCTGCTCACTCACTCCCCCCTCTTTCTTCCCCCAGTCCCAGGGGGATGTGGAGGAGAATCAAAAGAATGCAACTCTCACAGGTTGAGATAAGAACAGTTTAGTAAATAAGGTATAACATAAATCACTACTGCTACCACCAGTAATAATACAAGAGAAATACAAGGAAAGAGTACAACAGCTCACCAAGTATATATTCAGCCCAACAATGCATTGCACACACACACACACACACACACACACACACACACACACACACACACACCCCTTCCAGGTCTCTGCCCTGCATTTTACCTCCTGGGCATGACATGCTGTGGTATGGAATACCTCTTTGGTCAGTTTGGGTCAAGTGCCCTGTCTCTGCTTCCTCCCAGCTGCTTCCCAGCTTCCCCTCCTCCCTGGCAGAGCATGAGGCTCAGAAAGTCCTTGGCCAGCCTAAACATTACCAAGCAGTAACTGAAAACACTGGTGTTATCATTGCTGCTCCCAGGCCCAAAATCAAAAACGCAGTGCTGTATCAGCTACCAAGAAGGAGAAGAATGCTGCTGCTGAACCCATGACACCATCTTTCTTCTCTCTTTGGTGGACTAGGGCAAACAATATGTTTATCCAGTTTGTGCTGTAATTATACAAAGATATAAACCCCATTGTATATTATGTTATATATAATGTGTATACTGTATATAATATTGTATATATTATATATTTTTTACATATGCTGCTGTTCTCATGCTGCCCCTTCACTGTATGTTTCTGTCTTCTATACAGCAGACAGGGTCCAAATTTCTTGCTTCAAGCCCTGAAAAATTTCAGCCTGAACACTTGAAGTTCATCAGAGTCATAGCAACCAAAACCAGGATTCTGGAAATGGTCAGGGAAGCGTAGTGGATGTCATTGCCACCTATGCTACTGATGGGAAAAGAGCTGGAAACAGAACCTCAGTTTGAGATGCATATGTCCCTAAGTGTTTCATAAATGTGCATGATTCCTGGAATACATTTCAGAGGAAAATACATAGAGGCTATGATGGGTTACATGCTCTAGTAATTATTATGCCTGTGGGCACCATCTATGGTGTATGATGGATAATGTGTCACAGACTGTGCAGGACAAACACTCTCAGGCATATTTTCAGCTCAAAATCAGTGAAAGGTGAGCCAAATCACTCAAAATTCAAACCAAATGCAAATCAGCTCTTTTGTACTGAGTAAACTTAAAAATAAATGTAATTTCTGTCATTAACTGTTGATGATTCATCCTCATCCTGGACTTTTTCATCCTGGGTTTTACTGACATTTTCCACTGTGGGGGGTTGACCATGGCTGGACACCAGGCGGCCACCAAAGCTGCTCTGTCATTGCCCTCCTCAGCTGGACAGGGGAGAGAAAATACAACAAAAGGCTCATGGGTCAAGGACAGGGGAGATCATGCAACAGTTACTACCAGAGGCAAGACTCAACCTGGTGAAAAATAATTTATTACCAGGCAAATCAGAGTAAAGCTGCCCCTTCCCCTGCAGGGGGAGGACTCCTCACACTCTTCCTCTGCTCCAGTGTGGGGTCCCTTCCACAGGAGACAGTTCTACACAAATTACTCCAATGTGAGTCCTTCCCATGGGCTGCAATTCTTCATGAACTGCTCCAGCGTGAGACCCTTCCACAGGGTCACAAGTCCTCCAGCAAACCTGCTCCAACGTGAGACCCCCTTAGAGCCACAAGTCCTGCCAGAAGCCTCCTCCAGCACAGGCTTTCTATGGGGTCATATCCTCCTTCAGGCATCCCCCTGCTCCACAGTGGGGTCCTCTATGGGCTGCAAGTTGATACCTGCTCCACCATTGACCTACATGGCCTGCAAGGAAACAGCTTGCTTCTCACCATTGACCTCCATGAGCTGCAAGGGGAATCTCTGCTTCAGCACCTGGAGCACCTCCTGCCCTCCTTCTGGACTGACCCTGGGGTCTGCAGGGCTGTTGCTCTCACGTATTCTCACTTCTCACTCAGGCTGCAATTGCTCCTGCACAGTAACTTTTTCTCCTTCTTAATTATGCTATCTCAGAGGTGCTACCATCGTCACTGTTGGGCTCAGTTTTGACCAGCAGCAGGTTTGTGCTGGAGCTGGCTGATGTTGGCTCTATCAGACATGGGGGAAGCTACTGGCAGCTTCTCACAGAAGCCACCCCTGAAGCCCCCCAGCTACCAAAACCTTGCCATGCAAACCCAATACATCCACAATGTCTGGCTGTGGCTAGGCCAACACTGCCTGTGTTCCTTGAAACTATTTGTTAAATTATTAACCAAACTCAATCTTCTCTGTGATTTCAGTTACTAGAAGTCCATTTATCTAAGCAGATTGGCCTTCAGTGGTAATGGAACTAACTCCAGTTCAGAAAAATATACCCCCTCTTTTCCTGAAGTTAATGATTTTCTTCTCAGATCAATGTAGGGTTTATTGAACTCAGCTCTGACAGCAATGTAAGTAAGTTCCTTATTGCTTCAGCAGGAAGTTATTTATTTCATGTCTGATAAGACTGAGCCTTGACTCATTCAACTTAAAAAATACACTGTTCCTATAGTGTTCTAGTTAATGGTCGAGTAGGAAGAAATCAGAAATTTCATTTCCAAATCCATCCTGGAATCTCCATCAATCTAAACACGAAAGCCATCGGCAACAGCCACCTAAACCTAAACTATGAGCTAGAGATCATGCTACTTGTTTTCTTACCCTGTGCCCTCTTACAGCCCAGATACATCAGTGTTCCCCATCATTTGCTTACCCTGTCAGCACAATCTGGGTGGGGCATACCAGGGGCCGGCACTGCTTGTCAGGGATGTAGAGAACAGCAGGGAGATGTTAGGACGAAAGAGCATAAATATGTGAGTGAAAGCACGTGGGTTGTTAACACAGGCAGATGAGAGGAAGCTGTGGTGAAAAGGGGATGTGGAGAACAGCTACACCACATTCCCACCAGAACCTGACATAAACACCGGCTTCACCAGACTTGGTGCCCCGTGCCAGGGGATGTCAAGGAAATATCTATTTCCCCATCCCTGGAAATGTTCAAGGCCAGGTTGGATGGGGCTTTGTGGAACCTGATCTAGTGAAAGGTGTCCCTGCCCACTGCAGGGGGGTTGGAACTAAATGATCTTTAAGGTCCTTTCCAATCCAAATCATTCTATGATTCTATGACTTCACTCTCACCTCGTAGTTAGTTGGCACAGAAAGTCACAATTTACAGCACTATTGGTTGCTGTGTGGTCTGAAAGCATGAAGGCCAGAGCCATGGATCCACTGACTGAATTCTGGGCACGGACCACCTGAACAGCATATCAAAATTGCACAGTTTGAGAGTTAACAAAATCATTGACTGAGGGAGAACATGAGCAAAAGTATTAATTACATCCAAATATCAAAGCATGCCAATTTCTTTGCAGGGTTGCTTGTGGTTATTCCTTAATTAGAAGCTGGAAAACATCTTATGCTTATGAAGAATGCATGTGTATCTTTCCCAGAGTTATGGCACTTACATTGAGGCTAAACACTTTTCAAGGATTTACAGACTGATCTAATAATCAGCTCAAGTTAAGCAGTTCCTTTGAGAAAACTCATACTGTACCAAACACTTTGTAGTACTGACAGCGTTTTAATGATATTTTTAGTTTGCACTGGAAAACATATCCTCTAACAGAACATAAAACTGCTCAGCTTCAGGGGATTCTGTGGAAAAAGCAATGCTCTTTCAAAGTGCCTCATGCCTCCTGTTGTGATTGAAACCCAAACCAGCACAAGCTGGCCCATCTCCACTGCCTGTGCCCATGCACTGGCATACAGCCGTGCAGAGATGTTCAGTCTGAAGCACATTCATGCAGTTGAGAAGAGAGGCAACAGCCTCTTGAGAGCATGGGAAGTGTGTTCCCTGCCTTTATGAAATGCAGTCTTTATTTTCACATTCACGTCTAATAGACCAATCACTGAGCCTCTGCTAAGGAAAAGAAAAAAAAAAAACATTCAATAAATGGCAGCATGGAGGAGATGAGTGGTGATCATAGAATCATAGAATCATGGAATAGTTAGGGTTGGAAAGGACCTCAAGATCATCTAGTTCCAACCCTCCTGCCAGGGGCAGGGACACCTCCCACTAAACCAT
>JASSUY010034029.1:9606-21342 GCA_032466535.1 Forpus xanthops
GTCCTTGGCCAGTCTGAACATTCTAAGCCATAACTATAAACACTGGTGCTATCAGCACTGTTCCTAAGCCAAAAATCTAAAACACAGTGCTCACCAGCTACTGCTTAAAGAAAAAATAACTGCTGCTGCTGAACCCATGACACTTCCCCAAAAACTTTATCACTTTCCTGGAAAGTAAACACTTCTGACTTCATTCAGATGTGGAGATGTCTGTTTGAGCACACTGCAAATGGACCCTAACCTTCAGACGAAAATATCTCAATTTTCTCTTTTTGATGAGCAAATGATTTTTTGAGCAGGGCAAGAGAAAGCAGTGGGAAGGTGACAAGTACAGCTTGGGAGCCAAGAGTATGCAGTTCCTGGTTTTACAGGCAATTATCTGCTTCCAATTTATGCCTGTAAATAGAAATACTAGGACAAAACTATCACAACCAAATGTCACATCTTGCACAGCATTTGTATATACTTGTGCATATCATCTGGCCTCTTCTCAACCTTGCCCAGTTTATTACTGAGAGCAGGGCAAGGATGCTATGCAAGGGATCCTTCTGGTCTCTGTCCCTGCAGCAGATGTATGGCTTGGGGCTGGATTCTCGCACAGTTCTGAGCTGTGTGTAATCCTAAATCCACCCCAGAGCCTTGCTTTCTCCCAGCATCACTCTCTTCTTCCTTGACACCTCAGATGTGCTCAGTGGCCTTCCATTCATGATAGGGACTGAGGAATCTGCCCATAAAAGCGGAGGTTTATCTCCTGCTGATTTCCCTATTTGTTGTTTTATTGTCATTTCACTGCTAGTTAAATGGAGTTTTCTTCCCCTCTCTCCTCAGACTCCTGCTTGCATAAAACATGATGCTGTATTGTGAACAATTCAAGAATACATTACATAAATTTCTCTTTGATATCCAGCATGTTTCCTGCTGTAATGGAATCAGAACAGAGCAACCTCTCCTCCCCGACATGTCAGATAACTCTCTATCCACTCTCCGTTAGGACATACGTCTTCAAGCCTTTGAAGAGCTAAAACACCATAAAGCAATATGAAAATGTTAAGGGTGCTCCAGTGGGTATCACTGGAAATAATTGGGTTGAATTAAACGAAGGGAAAATTTAGGCCAGCTTACAGGAATAAAAGAGCAAAAGTCTGTTAGTCTGAGAAGTTGTCTCCGAAGTTATTAGCCTGGGGAATAGTCTCTGAGGAAGATGGTGCAAACTTTAAAGAGCAAAACGTATGATTTAGGGAGACAGTCTATAAAGACGGTTGGTGAAAAATGTATGGCTTTGAGTCATTTTAAGCTAGACTGAAATGAAGCTCTTCAGGCCATAATGCAGTAAAGAACACTTTGTTAGACTGTGGGGAAGATGTTGACCTGCTGAATCTCTTCCACATTGGCTCCTTGTGCCTTGATAATTCAGAGAATAGCTCCATGTACACTTACACAGTATATCTACACACTGCCTGGCAGTCAAAATATACCTAAGCAGTCCACAAATCCTGGTTTGTTACCCAAGATGAACTGGGGGAAATTGTATATGTCACTATCTCCCTGTGTTTTCTTATTCCCTGTTGGAAAGCACACACCCTGTCAAGTTGTTTGTAGGCAGAAACCTGAAGGCAAAATTCTCCTCTTTGACTTATGTTCCCTTAACGCTCTCTCCCACGCTGCTCTGGGCTATGGCATAAACCAGCCTGTTAGATGTCACCAAGACATGCCTGAGCAGGTTGGCATCCCACATGGTCTAATTCACGCAGATTCAATGAGAGTCTGGAAGAAGAGTGCTCAAGTGCCACCCACTTTTTCTGATTCTGACTAGCAACTGAGATTGGAAAAGCTACAGATACCTTTAGAGAGTGATAGGAGAAAGATGCCTTCTTTCATATAAAGGTTTCTGCTATGAGTTTTCTTACTTCTTTTTGATAAAGCACTACACCATATTTTTATGTTAAAAAGCCTGTATTTTTTTTATTTCTCAGAAGGAACTAGAAACCTATTTTTTCATCTTGGACTATTAGACTTCCTGACACAGTCTCTACAAATCAAGTGTCTAAATCTTCATCTCCATCTGGTGAAGTTCCAGTTCACAGTTCTTACCTCCATATCTTTGTCCTTCATTGCCAACCTTTCCTTATGTTTCTCTTCGATCTGTTACTCTGAAGACAATTCCTAAATCAGAGCTGCAGACTGAGACTTGAAAATGAAAGGCAGGCTGAGGTCGTTCTGGGTCATACACTGCTCATAGCTTGGACCTGACTGATGGGTTGTAACTCTCAATTCTGCTTTTCTCTCTAATCATGTGAAATCCATGATTCTATTCCCAGCTATTCATATGAGTGAGTTACATCCAAGCTTTGCTTTCTGGGACTCTTGTATGTGGACATTTTTGGCCAGTAAATGCATTCGTTCATCTCTAGTGTCATGCATCTAAAGCTATTAGTATACATGCTCTTTCAAAACTCGCCTTGCTTTGGGACTCCCTGTCCCCTTTGCTATCATAAGCACTCAAAAATTCTTCCACTTTACTGCTTTCATCCTCCCTCCCGGGTGCTTGCTGATCAGATCTTCTCAATGACATGCTAAGTTGTTTTACTGACATTGATGCATTATGCTGGACTCCATCAGCCTAGCAACCTTTGGGACCAGTCCTAGGAGTCAGGCAGTCAGACAGCTCAACTTGTCTCCATCAATCAGGAAGTGAGACTTTATTGGCCAGGATGAGGGCTACAGGTGTACGCCACTGTCACAGTTTTAAATAAACACCATCAGTTTGCCTAGTGCTAAGCAACTGTTTCTGAGAGCGTGTTGGTAAATGTGTTTATAAAGCATAAGAGTCCAATCCATCAGCCCTCAAAGAGCCTAATCAATATATTCCAATTTGATCTTAGAGAAAGTTTTGCCTCTGGGAAGTTTAATTTATTTCAACTCATGACCATGAAAAAAATGAACATCCACGGCACTTTGACAACATAGAAAAAGTGGATGAGGTTGTATCCAGCACCCGTTCCATTTCAATTTGCCATTTTACCTGAACAAATCACCCCTACGACTTGAATGACCATGAAAACTGATCGAGTGATGGAGAGAGACTGTGGGCCAAAGAGGAGACTAAAGAAATAAAATATGGATGGGAAACATAAGATGCAGGGCTTCAAATATGCTTAGGTGTTATTTGCTCTGTGCAGAGTATAGCTGAAGTGGAATAACTACAACTTAAAACACAAGGTAAATTGATTGATATTGCAACTGCAGGAGGCTGCCAACTTAGGTGTCTGACTAGGTTAGTGTATAGAAAGCTGTTCTCTGCATTTACACAACTGTTCTTGTAACTTTTCCATTGATAACCATACTGCACATTTTTCATGATGCCAGAATTAGGAATCAACTTTAAACCCTCCTTTAAAACATTAGTGTAGTGGCTAAATAAAAGACCATCTGGAGTTCTTCTCCCGAGCCATATCCAAATGTCTGAGCAGTGTCTGAGCAAATTAGAGCCAGAAATGAGTAGCTGAGGAGCACCTTTCCAGGAGACACCTGCCTGAGCATCACATTGTGAACCCTGTGCTTGCACCTTCCTGTCTACAGAGATATTTGGACAGGACCTGGTTTTCATGGGGTTTATTCCAGCTAGTTAACTCTCCTTTTAGGAGAATCACTACGTGAAATCTTGCTCTCACAATTCAGGTGCATTTCAGGTAATCCAGTTTTTATTGACAGGGGCTCACCTCTGTTCTAGAGGTTAAGATCACACGGCTCTACTTAGATCAATGTACAAGATACTTCAAAGTTTATTTAACAAAAATACCATGTGAAATAAATGAAACATTTATTTCACTAACCCTCTAAGGAGTTAAGCCAAGATGTTTGACATACTTGTTATCTACAGTGGAGTGGGGTATTTTTCAATACATGTTGTCTTCCAGTAAGGATTTTGTTCAGAATGCACCACAAGACTGTGTTACAAAGGGTCATCCATGGTTTTCATTGAAGGTGGAGGCTGGAGAAGGAAAACACTTTTTGTCCCACTATCACAGATACGCACTTGTCTTCCTGGGGACCATCACTGCGTAAGCAACAACATTTCTCTGCCCTTGCCCTGTGCTGTCCAGAAGGATTTGGAGCACAAGGCTCTGTTTAGGCCAATTTGTTAAGAACTGGATCTAGTGTCCTCAGCAAATGAAAATCAGGTTTTTAGACTGATGCCAACAAATGTAAAACCAGAAATGAGAGTGTTGATTTTCTTTCCTCCAACTGCATTTCATATGAATGCTTTCAGCTTTGATGCTGCCTCCCCAATCTTATTTGATATCGCATCAGACCATCTTTTTTATGTCAAACATTTGCTTCAAAGCTTCTTGTAGCCTGTGCTGGTTGTCAAAAGTTGGAGGCAACATGTTTTAAGCATTCAGCAAGCATTCTTCTGAAAACAAAACCACTATTTCTAATGAGCATTTGAGAGTACGGTACATTGCAGAAACTGTTTTCTGAGATCTGTCACAAATGATTTACTTTTATTAGTTCTAATGGCCCTTAGCTACAGGCATGGAATATAAGTGAAAATTAAGATATTTTTCACGAGATGAAAATAGATTTCAATCAGAGATGGTGGCCATTTCCCTCCCCTCGCTGATGTCCTCTTTATTTTTGTCTCTGAAAAGACAACCCTGCTTGAAGGAAATGACTTCAGTGCTGTGGCAAGCACATATCCCACTACCAAACATGAGCTCTACAACAGAGACCTTTTTCCTAATCGTACACAACAGCATCCACCAGTAGCACTTGCACCATTCCCATTCAAGCGACCTGGAATATACTTTACAGGGTTTTGTCCAAAAACAGGAACATCGCAAGATGCTTCTAGTCAGAACCACTGCCTTGTCTTTTATGCTGTCTAACCAAAGTACTCATTTGAAACCAATGTTTATTAATTCCCATTCCTAATTTCTCTGTTTCTTATAATTTCTCCCTGCTGCTCATATAGTCTTTGCCTCAGATAAAAGTATTCACTTTCTGTTCTGGACATGTTGTTCTTTATGGATTTTGCTATTTTTGGTTTTGTGTTTTTTTGTTTTTTTTTTTTTTTAGAACATCTTTTATAATGATTTTATCACCTCATTTCAGTTTGTATTCATGGAGAAAGACTGTTATAGCTAAGCCCAGATGCTTATATTGTGAGAGCTGCACCTACAGACTCCCTGTGTAAGCAAGGCTCTGCCAGGCTTGTTGAAGACAGGAGCAAAGCTCCAAAGGGAAAATGGCTCTGCAAAAGCATCTCTCCTCTCCATGCTCAACCCCCTACTTCATTTCAGCCACCATACTATGTTATTCTTATTCAGCAATAGATTTCTGTATCATCTGTAACTCATGAGAGCAAAGTAGAGAGGAGAAAACACAGGAGGATGTGCTTATTACTACGGCTTTGATATCTAGCATCAAAGGCTAGTAATCTTACTATGGCTATCAGCACATGGAGTCCTTTCTTTGGATTCAGCAATAGAGAAACTCATTGTATTAATTGTATTAGTTGCAACAGTTCCATATTCAAACCTTTCTAAATACCCAAGATCCATGAGTTTCTTCTCTTTCTAAGCAATAGCTGGTTTAGAGCTCTAGCCTCAACAAGGGATAACCACTTGAAGTAAAGAAGCATGATAACTAAGGAAAGATGCCAGAGACACCTGATGTCATAATCTCTTCCTACTTAGTTTTTGGACACAATTTTCAAGCTAACAGCATCATTATTTTTCCCCTTAGGTCCAGTGCTGCATTCTCCATCTGGAATGTGTTCATTGAACTGGGTCTCTCCTGCCTCTTTCATCATCCACAGTAGTTAAGCTTTTACAGCTAGAACATAACTGATAACGTAACTGCTGATTAAAAAGGCAGGCTAGCTCCAACTCTACCCACAACTTCCTTGGCTGCTTGGTATTAGGAGATCAACCACTTGTTCTCACTGTGGAAAGTGGCCACACTGGACTCTTGGATACCCCAAAGAGCAAGGAGACTAAGTTCACCAAGTCAGAGTAATTTACATCAACAAGGTTGAGAACACGGTTTGGTCAAGAGAGCAGATCAGTGGATTAAAACTGAGTTAATTTTACAGGCCCTCTTCTCGGTGTGCAGCCACAATTTAATGGTCACCTATAATTAATTAATTCATTTACTACTATAATAAGTGCTTTGCAGCCCTTATAAATGGCCACTAAATGTGTCAAATCCCTTCCTCCTTTCCTCCGCATGCATGCAGTTTCCTTGGCAAGTGAGAAAGTGTAACCAAATCAAAAGGTGAAAAGAAGGGTGTTACATGAAGAGGGCATGTTTTTCCCTGTCACTCAAATTCTTATGCTTGAATGAGTGACAAGTACTCTGTAATGATGTTTTAAATGCAACAGATTCCACCCTGAAGAAATGAAGTATTTTTTTGTAGTTACCAGTTTCAGTGGAGCCTTGCTCATTTAATCTCATGAAACACCCAGTTCTGATTTTGGTTGGAAATACCTCTATAGGTTAAGAATGGTGAAATACTGGAGGGCTAATAGCATCTTCTAATGAAAAAGGTTCTGAATTTGATCCACAGGCTTAGGTGGTCAGTGACCTAAAAATATAGGTCAGTTATTCACCTTTATCTTCTGAGTTCTTGTAACTTTGCTAACATTCATATCTCCTTATTGCTCCAACACTGTATTAAAATATGCCAAATCCTGTGTTCACACATCACTCCATATTTCTGGAAGCTCTATGGTGAAATTGAAGTGTAAAGAAGTTTTGAAAGTGCAATCTGTATTCTCTTCATGGAGTGGAACAGCATGCAGGTCCCCTTTATCAGTACAGTAGGGCAATCAACTTGTATAACTCCTTTTCTCTCAGCTTTTTAGCCCCATCACCCATCCAACAGTGGGCATGCACCTTCCATGAGGAATTATCATCCAAGTGTGGAAGGCAGCAGAGCCCTCTGCTCCAGTAAAACCAGCTCCTCACAAGGTTAGCTGGGCAGTGGGCTGACTGCTTCTGCAGGTCTGCAGGGTCCTGAACATGCTGGTGCACAGTGCCATCTGCTCTGAAGTCCATGGTTTCACAGACTTCCACAACATAAATCTGTCACTTGTATGAATCTCCTGAATCCTACCGCGATGCAAGCTGGATGCTCAGACCACGCTTCATTCATTGCCTTGCTTGCTTTCTCTATTTAAATACACCAACCAGACAGGTAACCAACAGGCAGGATCTCAAGTGGTGGTTGGAGAATGTAACTCAATCTGGGTTTGAAACTCTGTATTTAAATGTTAAGCACAAGCAGCAGACCTTGCTGCTTGTCTGCAGGGATTTCATTTAGGGAAAGGGGCATAATTTCCCCAGATCCTGATTTTCAGCATCTAAATCATTCTTTTTGCTTCTTCCAAAGGAAGTCAACGGAGAGATGGCAGGAGAGTAATTCAACAAACTACAACACATTGTGTAATTGAAATTGACCATAATCACTAATATTAAAGACAGTGAATCATTCTAATTGAGCCATGCTCAGCAAACAATGAAAAACTATGTGCCAGAAAAGCTAATGCTGGTTTTAGAATGAACAGAAATGAGGTGAAATGGAACCTCACTCTTTATTCATGAAGGTCAATTTAACGTGATTATTTCTTCCCTGGCATCACAGCTTCGTGATTACTGTTGTATACCTCAGTGCTATTTTCTAACCTAATAACAGTAAAAAATAACCAGCTGGTGATGATTCTGTTTAAAGCAGAGACTAAATGCTCACAAAACCCTGCCACTGAACAGTTGCACATGCTAATCAGAAGCAGCTCAGCCAGATTCCCAATAGAGTCCATATTTTGCAAATTTCAACTGGTTGACTAGATTGAGAAAAGAGATTATGCCTCGGACGTTCAAGACTCAGAGTGATCTGTGTTCATTCATTCCTCCTGGGTGAAATCAAACCCTTCATAGATCCAGCCAGGCGCTTTTAATTCATCCCACTCCTTATCTTCCCATAATATTTACCATCATGCAGTACAATCACTTTAGGGACTTGGAGGCGACAGGGTCTGATTCTCCCTGGGCAAATTCTCACTTTGTAGGAGGCAAACAACTTTGCCTTCAGTGCAATTACTCCTGGTGTCAGGCAGGGACAGCACGCGAAGGATCAGTCCTCCCAGACAACACTGGAGGAGGGCTCTGCTGAGCCACTTGGAGGGAAGCTGACACCTATAATGATGGATCATTTCCAGGCTTGCCAATGAGTGCTGTGAATTTCAAGGAGGAGGGAGGAAAAAGTTAATTAAAACAAATGCCCAAATGTGTCCCTGCTCGATGGACGTGGGGTTTATACTGGAGTAAAGTATTGCCTTTTGTTTTGTTTCTCAGCTGCCTGTAGCTCTTAGCAGCATTAGAACTGAGATTTATGCTATTCAAATACAGATCTTTTTTTAATATATAAATAAATGGAGGGATTTTTTTACACTTAACTCATTTTTGTTTTAATTTTGCTAAAATCCCAGAGAGACAAATTAGGAAAGAGGCAGAGCTTTGCCAAGGAGCCTTCATTAGATCAGCACTAATAACTTCTTTCAGGAGCCATGGATAGCTTCTGACATCACAGCTCAAGCTTGTCCGAAAGCTAATTATTTTCCCTGTTATAAAACAAAGGTTCTGTATCAAAGGCCCATAATGTGACATGGCACAGACTCCAGATGCACTGATTTGCAAAATAAATCAACTGTGTCAGGGTGGAATTTGGAGGAGAAATTACAACAAATTGCAATTATATTTGCAGTGGTACACTATTTAAATGCATTGTCAATTTGTTAAATGCAAGGCACCATGTGTTTCTTTTTTCCAGGTTGCTTATGGGGGAATAGAAGAGGAAAATATGTCTTATCTGTCAAAAAGGAGGAGAATCTTCTTCTCCTCCCCTTCACCTCCTATACAGCTTCTTCCAGATACTATCAGAGCAGGCTTTATAAAAGATTCAAATGGTGTCATAGGAAGGTAGATATAACTAGCAGGAGCAAATGGTTGGTGACCATCCCTGGCAGAACAAATGAAGAGATGTGTTTAATAACAGAAAGCATTCAAAACCTATCGGATTTTGTTATCTTGTTTAGACTGCTATTAAGCCATATCAGGATGAAATACAGTGGAGTGAGAGATTTGTTTGGCTTTCTGTTCCTCCTCCACAAAGAGATGATTTTCTTCCTTTTTTCCTTTTTCCGTTCCTAATATTCCCCTCCAAAGCAGCGGCACTGACCCACCTTATCAATAGGCAAAGGCATAGAATACATTGTGTTGGAAGGGACCTTTTAAAGGTTATCTAATCCAAGCTCCTTGCAATGAGCAGGGACATCTTCATCTAGATCAAGGTGCCCAGAACCACATCCAGCCTGGCTTTAGATGTCTGCAGGGATGTACGTCAAGACAGTCAATGAGACACAGGCCCAAGATTCACCAGGATCCTTCCTGCACCAGCACATCTAACCCTGGGTAGTTTGGTAAGAAAGGGCACAGTGGGAAGATGGCAAGAAAGGCAAAGCAGGTGGAGAGAGATCTTGTCTGTAGGGGCTGATGACTCTGAAAGTTCCCCACCACTCTCAAAGCACAGAGGAAATGGCCATGTCTCCATCACACCATCAGGTGCTGCGAGAGGGGATGATTCCTATAAGGCAGAGACAACCAGAGCAGGTAATTAGAGCACTTTAACAACCTGTATGCATCACCTCCTGGCCTCACAATGTTGGCCTCTTCCTCTTCCTTTGTGATTGTTTTCTGGTTTTTTACATTTTTCCCCTTCCTATCCAGTCCTTCATTTATTTTCTCAGTTTCTTCTCCTTTTACCTCCTTGTCCCTGTGTATTTCCAGCCTCTAATTTCTGCTACATTTCCTGTTTGAACTTTTCCTATTCCATCTCCTTTCCCATGTTAATATTGCCTTTTACTTTACTCTTTGCAAACACTTTTCCTTTCATTTCCTGCACTTGTTTCCCTTCAATTTGTGTCTCTCTGCATGTATACACACCTACAGATACATACATATATATATATACATAAATCTTGCTGCCGTAGCCTTTTGCATTTCAAAATGATCCTGTCCCTGGAGTCAGTTTGTTATTCCGGTCTCATTCACTTTATTGAGTTATTTTCTTTGCTGCTATCAGACTCTAAATACAATCCAGTAAAGATACAGCAATGATTTTTGACAACCTGACCTTTCTCTGCTTTCTTACACTTGTTTAATTAGGTACCACATGCAGCTGTGACTTGATCTTTACAGTTTTCCAGCCTCCTCCACTGCCTACCTGGAGGGGAGGGGGGTGGTAAAAAAAAAAGAGAGAGATGTTGTTGAAAGAAGGTCATTTCTGACAGGTCTGCCTGTTATTTCGGGCATCAGAAGGCCAGCGAGTTCTGCAGGAATGGAAGGCCATGCTGTCTGTGTTTTGCTTAACAAGTTAGAGGAAACGTTTTAGCTGGAGGAGGTAGGGAGATGAGCTGATTTACGGGTTTGATTTAACCTTCAGCTAACCAGTTTAAACATGCAGCTGACAAACAAGGAAGGAAGCTGGGTATAGATCTGCTGGCTCTGTGCTTTGCCAAGCTGGGATCTCTGGAGCAGCCAGGTTGGGGGGGTGTGTAATTATACAAGAGATGTCCCCACAGATCCTAAGGGATGGGGAATTACTGATGCCATTTTTAAGGCATGATGGCAGGAAATTATTGCTAGCAGAACCTTGCTCTTTGTTTCCCAGGTGAAATGCATGAGTTCTTGGTAGTATACAGAAACATAGAATAGTTATTTTTGGAAAGGCCCTTGAGATCATCTCATTCCAACCCCCAATATGAGGTTCATTCATAAAATCAAAGATCCTTTCAGTCACTGGTGGATCATACTGACTATTCAGGCTTTCAGCAGGTACATGTTCATCTCACAAACTCCTCAGCACACAGTAGTGTGAGTCTGCACCCTTGTCAGCAGATAGATGAGAACAAAATCCAAAATGCATGATCTGCCCAAGAGCTAGTATCCTCATGGCTGTTTTGGCCATAGGGGCAGGCAGGGTGACTGCATTGCTGCTGTCCCACATGAAATGCAGCTACACATAACACACACATCTGAAATCCCTCCTCATCTGGCAGAAGAGTTGGGGCTTGTACCAGTAGCAATGTGATATCTGCAGGCTGTGGTTACATCTTCCTCACCTATAGCCTTAATGTTCAGACTGATTTCCAGTTCAGTGGCGGTTGGTAGATATTGGTAGAACTGTCGTGGTTTGAGGCTTTCAAACCCATGCAGCTGCTCTCTCACTCACTCCTCTCTCTTTCTTCCTCAGTTCGAGGGGATGGGGAGGAGAATCAAAAGAATGCAACTCCCACAGGTTGAGATAAGAACAGTTGAGTAACTAAAGTATAACATAAATCACTACTGCTACCACCAATAATAATACAAGAGAAATACAAGGAAAAAGAATGCCATAGATCTTCTCCTGATACTTAGCCATGCCCCGCAGTGCCCCCCCATCACCTGATACCAAGCTCGACTACGCAGTGCATCCCATCACCTCATACCAAATCCCGGCCTTGCTGTGCACACCCCCCTGCACCACCATCACCATCTTTTCCAGTCTCTGCCCTCCCGTTTCTACCTCTTGGACATGACGTGCTATGGTATGGAATAACTCTTTGGTCAGTTTGGGTCAGGTGCCCTGTCTCTACTTCCGCCCGGCTTCTTCCCAGCTCCCCTCCTCCCTGGCAG
>JASSUY010034029.1:21442-39852 GCA_032466535.1 Forpus xanthops
AAACACTGGTGTTATCAGCACTGTTCCCAAGCCAAAAATCCAAGCCACAGTGCTTCACCAGCTACTACTTAAAGAAAAATGACTGCTGCTGCTGAACCCATGACAGTAGATATTCCCACTGTAGTATACATGCTATGTCAAACTATCTGTTCTAAAGCCTGTGGAAGACAACTGGAGTACTTCATCTTTCCTATGTCCTCCAGCACAGATTCTTCTGTCCTGACACAGGCAGATCTCCCACTGACTTGCAGGTGCATGCATTACTTGTATTTTAGTATGGATATTATTTAAGCAAAAGGACATGACAAACTGCCTGGTAACGCTGATTAATGGGTGCCCCTGGGGAATAGTGAGGCATGAGATGAAGTTAAATAACTCCGACGTGCATTACTCAACACTGCCACACCACCTGAAGTGCCTCATTGTGCCTAAAAAATGGATTCCCTTTTAAAAAGGAACATTTTTAATGTTTCACATTAATTTTCACAAAAGTCCTTACGCTGTGAAAAATATTCCCTATGGAAAGCCCTCTCCCCACCTCCACCATCACCGCCTCCCACCACGCTTGGCCCTACAGGTCTCCAAACGTATTTTGACAAGGTGAAATTGCTCAACGCATGCACTGATAACTCACCCACCTGCCTTGATTTACACTGCGTGCCCAGGTGGGGTCACTTTGAAGACCAGTGGAGTTCTCATACGATGTAAAACCGACTGAAGTGCTCCCTCACTGGGCAGACCACAACAGAAAAAGGCCCTTAAGCCACATTTTTAACTACCCCAAAACACCACAGACATCAATTAGTGCCTATGAAAGGAATGACCGCCCACCCAAACTTCTTTTTGGTGCTAATGTCTCCATTTATTTTCTAATCCTGTCTTAAAAGGCACATCATCTGCCCTGAATTCAGTGTGATTTTGCAGCCATGAAAGGCCAACTCCCAATGTCCTTGGGCTTCAGAGGAGCAGAAGGGCTTCATGGTTTATTCCAGTGGCTTTCAAGGCTGGCTGCAAGGTGATGACTGGAAGGTTTTAAGTTATGCATGTGCTTTTCCCAGATCTAGAAGAAAATTTAAGTCAATGTGCTAAATAAACTCTTCCTGATGCTCAGTCGCACAAATCCTGTAATTGTAGTAGTTTTATTCTTCTGATTAATTTTTATTAAAACTTAGAGTTTCTAAAGATCAGAGATTTAATACAAAGATCTAAACCAGCATATTTTGATTGTATTCACAACAGATACCAGATACTACTATCACACAGCTCATTCCTGATTCAAAAAGATCCATGCGCAGATAAGAACCACTTGGCCATTTATCACACACCAGGCCTCAACAAACCACATAGATAAATACAAACCCCAATATTTTCCAGAAGAAAAAAACCTTTTCTTTGTAATTTATTCACCTTAAATATTAGTGTGTATTATAGAATAAAGAGTGATAATGTATCCACTTAAAAACAGAAGGGGTTGAGTTACTGGGACACTGGCAGTATGCTCTTGCTACATGAGGGAGTGCTCGGTGCCTAAAGGTTTCATAGGATCACAGAATCATAGAATGGTTTGGATTGGAAAGAACCTTAAGATTATCCAGTTCCAACCTCCTGCCATGGGCAGGGACTCCTCACACTAGACCATGCCACCCAAGGTTTTGTCCAACCTGGCCTTGAGTACTGCCAGGGATGGGGCATTCACAACTTCTTTGGGCAACCTGGGCCAGCACCTCAGCACCCTCACGGTTAAGAACTTCTTCCTTATATCTAACCTGAACCTTTCCTGTTTCCGTTTGAACCCATCAGCCCTTATCCTATCACTATAGTCCTTGATGAAGCATCCTTGTAGTCCCCTCAGATATTGGAAGGCTGCTCTGAGGTCTCCATGCAGCCTCTCTTTTCCAGGCTGAAGAGTCCCAACTTTCTCAGCCTGTCTTCATACATACCTAAAGGTAAATTGTGAGAACGTTGAGATTTGCTTCTTGAGTTACAGAAATATCTGTGTCAAACCAGCCCAGGCCACTGGAAACAAGCATTTAACCCACTCAAATCTGTGGTTTAACTTGATGCTAGAAAAGTATGCAAGCCCATTTGTTGTCAGTGACTCACATTTTAACCTCTGTCAGTTGATGATTAAAAATATGAGTATTTAAATAATTACCATTCAGCTGCAGAGATCACAGTGCAGGTGTGAATTCTGCACCAACAAAGTGAGCCTTCAAAGAGGAAACTGCCCTTCTCCGACAATGCCCCTGGGCAGGCTGCAAGCTGCAGTGAATCACCAAGTCCCCAGCCTCATCCTAAAGCTAACATCTTGCATGATGATTTTCAAGACAGAGCAAATTTCGGCAGTCCTGTGATGAGAAACTGGAATTTGCACTGCAAAGTGTGGTGCAGGTGTGAGGGTGCTCTCATGCAGGTGGTGGGCCTGCCTTCCTTCTCCCAGGCTTACAGAGATGACTCAGCATCTTTCCCTATCCTTAGGTTAAAGGATGTGATGGTTCTGTTCCCTGAAGTCCAGAGTCCTGTGTACTAATGCAGCTCCCTTGGGGTCATGGAAACAGCTTGATTCACACAGTCCTCACAATCCTCTGTTTTATTCAGAGGCAGGAAGCCTTCTGAAAATGCTGTTTAGGGTCTAATCATCTCCTTCACTTGCTCAGCCTGAAGTCAGCTTTGCTGCAGGGTTGAAACTTTGCTACCAAGCAGAAGGACTCACCTGCACCACTGAGGGTACTCCACTGGGATCTGAGTGTTCACCTTTGAGATAGGGCAACATAATCATCAAATTTTGCATTGCATCTGCAGATGCTGTGGATCCATAAGTCAGCACAGCCTTAAATTCTGATGGAATGCATGCTAGAGGGGGCCTATTTTCAGTGCCCACCAAGAAACACTGCAGAGTTTAGTCTGGGAGGTAGGCTGCTTGTTTTTAACCATTGCCAACTGGAGGGTTTAAATTCATCCTTTGTTGGAGCACAGAGGCAACCATTTCTCGTCACTGGCCTGAGAAGAGGTCTGTAAACATCGGGAAGTGCAGGTACAAGTCCTCTGTACATCCTTCTCCAAGTCCAGGCTCACACAAACACTCCAAATCACATTCATTCCAAAGTTTTGAGATGCAGATGAGGTGTGTGCAGGGTCTGTGAAGGACTGGTTTAGTAACGGAGCAGTAAAAAACAGGTCTTCAAGGTCTGTAGACACTTAAACCACATATCTGAAAATGATTGAGTTACTCAAGTAATTATTAAATTGGATACCATTCAAATCTGTCCTGCTCTTTTTTATATGCAGTGATTCACCATTTATAGGGCCATAAATTCATCTGAGAAAGGTATGGCAAATCCAGGCTGGGGACATGCTGCAGAGGGTTGGGAGTGAAGGCAAAGCTGTAAAGACTGGTTCTCCTCCACGGGTCAGGATGTGAAGCCCTCTGACCTGTTCATGATTTGTAATCTCTGGCAGGCACTCAGCATCTTTGCATCCACCATAAGCTGCCAGAGCAGCGCTGAAAGGGGATGAAAGACCCATGTGCAGGGAAATAAAGACTTTGCTCATGGGCCAGATGTCTCTCTGTTCTTTTTCATGTTGCTCTCTTATCCACTCATGCAGCATCTTCTCTGACTTTTGGTGCACCAAGCCAGCTTGTTATTTTCTTAAAGCAGTTCTTTACCAAGAAATCACTTCAGTTGTTTCTTTGTATTCCTTTCTGGGAAATGGTTTAAATTACCGTGCTTTGATCACCTATTTCCCCTCCACACACACAGAGACAAGAAAAATACAAACAGTTCCAGTGAAAACAAAGTCTATTTTGCAAACAACCTAGTTTCAGAGGGGGAGGAAAGGTGGGGGAAAATGCTGTATCACAAACATTACAGACATCCTCTTGTTTTCTCCTGCTCTTGTTCCCTTGTCAGCTGGTAGAAGCAGGTTGTATAAAGTTGCCATCCAACATCCAGATGCACTGATGGGATTTATTTATCTCATGAGTTTTACGAGGCAGGCACTGCCCAGGGAAAACCTCTTGCTGCTGTAATTGATTTGCGCTAAAAGACTTTGCCTCCCCAAATTCCTTCTTTTGTTCTTATACAAGCCAAAATGAAAAGCTTTCGTTTGAGGCCTGTATTAGCTGGATACCAGTTAACTGGTAATGAGGAAGCAAAGTGTTCAAGGACAGGCTGAAAGGAGCCTTGGGCAACACAGTCTAGTGTCAGGTGTCCCTGCTCATGGCAGGGTGTCAGAACTGGCTGATCTTAAGGTACTTTCCAACTGTCCTGGGTTCAGAAGTAACAGTCATTTTCTCCTTCTTGGTAGCTGTTGAAGTGCTGTGTTTTTGATTTTGGGCCTGGGAACAGCACTGATAGCACCAGTGTTTTCAGTTACCGCTTGGTAATGTTTTGGTCTGACCAAGGACTTTCTGAGCCTCATACTCTGCCAAGGAGAAGGAGAAGCCGGGAGGAAGCAGACGCAGGACACCTGACCCAAACTAGCCAGAGGCATTCTATACCACAGCATGTTATGCCTAGGATGTAAAAATGGATAGCAGAGACCCAGAAGGGTGGGGGTTTGCTGCATGGTTGGGTTGGGTATTGGTGGTGAGCGATTGTATTCTTTTCCCCTTGTATTTCTTTTGTCATTATTATTATTGGTAGTAGCAGTAGTGATTTATGTTATACCTTAGTTACTAAACTGTTCTTATCTCAGCCTGTGGGAGTTGCACTCTTTTTGATTCTCCTTCCCATCCCTCCGGGAGACGGGGAAGAAAGCGGAGGGAGTGCGAGAGTGACTGAGTGAGTTATAGAGGCTCAAACCATGACACCAACCCAAACCAGTCTGGGATTCTGTAAGTTCAACTCTATCTGTTAAAGCTGCTGAATCTACTCAATTGCTCAGGAAAACAATCTGTTTTTTTTACTCCAGTACTGGCTGCTCCTTGTGGACTCAACTTCTGCTACGTGCACAAAAGATTCCCACTTTTTTAAAGATATCTGTCTGTCAAATGGAAAAGAAAAATCTATTTTCTGTGCTCTTCACCATCTCTGAGCAAGAAAGTAGCAGAAAACCTTCCCAAAATCCCATGAATTACTTTATTCTTCTAATTGCAAAATCTTTGTTTTTCCATCTGTCAGTGACAAGGACTCTGTTTTGCAAAACTATTGGAAAAAAAAAAGAAAGAACTGGGAGGCTTTTGCCAATCTGAACACAGAAAGCATTAGTGAGTCTGCAAACTTGGATGGGATTCAGTTGCGTTTTGCACCGTGAACTTGAAAACCTCAGTTTGGCTGAGAAAATACGTTAGAAAGTGGAAAAGCAGATGCTGCTTTCCAGGTCTGTCATTCACTTGTTCAATGTATTGCTCAATAATCATTAAAACACAGCTTTCTCAGGTGTTAAAACATCTGGTATTTGACATCTCTCTTAACCCACATCCCTGGGAATTCTGAACTGATTCACCAAGTTTCACCGAACAGAACAGGTAACTTGGCTAAATTTACTCCCATCAGCTGAATGTCCACATTTCATTAACTTGAACTCCTAGATCTGAACTGTCAGCAAGCTGCTCTTCTGCATGTGCAAGGAATGTTGATGTTTTGCAGGAACATACCATACAACAGACTGAATATCCAAACAAGCTCTGTTTGCAGTCTTGCCTATGGTAGTAGATGGGGGAACCACGTGGGCAATTAAAGAGGTAGCACACACCAGTGATTGTCTGTACCAACTTTTCCTGTGAGCTGAACAAAAGCTACATGGAAGTTTGACCCACAGAATGCGTGTTTTAGGCACACGGTGCGGTCTAACATGGGAAGGGGCATTTTCAAAGTTCATTTTGCTGTAGTTGTACTTGACACCCAGAGGACTTCAGAGGCATTGCAGAAAACACCACCCTTGAATGCAGAAAGAACTTGGCCATCCCTTCCACCTCCTCCTCACCATTCATCTTCAAATATTCCCAACACTGTTGTGGCTCATTTAAAGGTAGACAGGAATGTGGCACAAAATAAGGATTAGGCTTCAAAATCAAAGTAATTCGCTGGTCACTGATTGTGTGTTAATTAGCAATGTTCTGTCCCTGCTTTAAGACAAATGGTACACAGATGGCTTCAGACTGAGAGAAAAATGCAGTTTTTGTTCTAGCAATGCTGTTTGTTTCCTGTCACCACCCCTCCAGCTACCCTTTAATTGAAAAAAGTGGACTTAATTTGAATTAAACTGTCAAAAGTCTTCCACTTAAATTGATTTATCAGCCTTCCCGGCTGAAATGGATTCATTTTTGCACAATATATATGAAGTGTGTGAAGATGGATTACATTTCACGGAATGGAAGCATTTTTTATGTATCTTCATTAGATTCAGCTCAGGTATGTAAAGGAAACAGGGATAGGGAAACAGAGAGGGGGGAAGGAGAGGAAAAAATAAGTGTGCAAGAGTACATGAGGGAGGAAGTATGAGAGAGAACTCCAGCATGAGAGTAACAATAAATCCTCTTTCACTGACTGTGTGCTCATGCAATGTTCATGCTGTCCCCATATACTCACAGGCATCCTTGGTGATGCTTCCAACATATGTCAAGCAGAAATCCTACTCCAAATTCATCGGAGAATCCTTTCACCCTACCCCACCAGCTCTCCTTCCCAGACCCTCTCTCCCATGTATCAGACTAGAAAGCTCTTCACAGTCTCAGCTCTGGACCTGTGTGTGATTCCACCCAAGCACAATGGTATGGCTTTGTAGGGCTCCAGATATGCCATGGGAAGGATTGTTGTCCCAGCTGCCTGCTACTCTCTGACAAGTGGAGTACACTGAACCTACTTATTTGGTAGATGAGCTGACTGAAAGAGTTAGAGAAAGTTTTTGCTTAACTGAAAAGAGAGAGAAACCCTCCCATAAGCTGAACCCTCTGGTCTGAATGACCTCCCTTAGTATCCATTACCAGCAACATAGGATGGGTTAGAAGATAATTATCCTTTCATTTGGCACAGCTCTGTTTGGAGAAACATATCCTTCTATCTTTAGACAGAGAATGGCACCTGATGAGCAAGTAAGAGAGTCTTCTGGGCTGGTGGAAATACGTTGGGCCAGGGGATCACTGTGGCTGTATGCATGAGCTCCCTGGGGATAATCAAATCAAACCTTTTCCCCATGAGATGCTTTTTAAGTGAAGGCTTCTATGGAAGGGGCATTAGAGAGAGAAAAATCAAAAGCTTCACCCAGCTCCACTAAAAGCCTCTCAATTATAAAAAATGCTATTGTCTTTATTTCTGCTCTTTTCCTGACCTGGAGTGTGTTTAATGCAGTAGGAACCATTTGACAAACTCAATTAATTTCCACTTAGAATAAGGCATTTAATCTGAAGAGTTTGAGATGTACTGGGGCAGGTACAGTTTGACTCTCTGATTAATTGAATTAAACTTCTATTCATTCCCAGCCATGCAAGATCCCAACATTTTCCCATCTTCTGTTCCTTCTGCCTGACATGTTTTCTTTTCCTCCTTCTGGATGTCAGAATAGCGGATGGGATTCAAAAGGGACATTGATTTGTGAAAATAGTTAAAGCAATTGTCTCAGGCAGGGAATACTATGGTGCAGATGCTGGTTGTGGAGAAAGCAAAGGGACTGCACTACTTACAGGCAAGGAAGACAGTGACAGAGAGGCTGTTTCTTGAAAACTATCTGAGCAGACTTGATGATCAGGGAAGTGGGGGATATTCATCCAGCCAAAACAAACTGAAAGGGATGGATGTTTCTGAACGATTTAGCAAGTGGAGTGCTGAGCACCTGGTTCTGTTGCAGGCAATAAACCCCCTGAAAACGAGACCTGTAGCCGCCCCTAAAAATTCTTCTTCATTAAATCATAAAACCATAGAATACTTAGGACTGGAAAGGACCTTAAGATCATCCAGCTCCAACCCCCTGCCATGGGCAGGGACATCTCACACTAGACTATGTCACCCAGGGCTCTGTCCAACCTGGCCTTGAGCACTGCCAGGGATGGGGCATTTACTTCTTCATTGGGCAACATGTGCTGGCACCTCACCATTCTCACAGTAAGAACTTCTTCCTAATAACCTGAACTTCCCCTGTTTAAGTTTAAACCCAGTACCCCTTGTCTTGTAACTACAGTTCTCACAGGAAGAGGATCAAAGTCCTCAGGAATGTTTCCCATGGTTTCAGAAGGGTTTGGAAAGGTCTCAAGTCAACAGGTCTACAGTTTCTTGCTGTGAAACCTGCCTGCAGAACATCAGAGCTCTCTGTCACTGATGACTGCAGCAGTAGCATTCCATCCCACATCCAGAACCCACATATTTCTGATGAAGTTTGCCATAAAGAGATGCTAAAAGTCTGCTCCCCTCCCTCATGTTCTTTCACCAGTAAGGATATGAATCAAACCCTGAAGAGAGCTGTCAGTGAGGGATGATTTTCCTGTGATTATTGCCTGGGTGAGAGATTATGCCTTGTTTTTTTGCAAACTGCCTTATTTGCAGAGCAGAACGCATTGGGCTCATGTCCAATTGATACATTCCTCTTCAAACAGCAGATCCGACTACGGAGTGAGATACAAATTCAATTATTCCACATGTAGGAAACAGAAACGGAATCTCATCGTTGAATTTGTTCTCCTACGTTAGGAAGACAAAAAAAAAAAGAAAAAAAGAAAAGATGCTGAAGTGGCCTGTGTGTGCTGAATACATTGCGCTCCCCAGAGCTGGAGAGAAATGAACTCTGTTTCTGCTGCAGAAGCACCACTGGATGGGATTATTTTTCATGTATATCTTTTCCATATTCAGCATTAAAATGAGCTGCTGAAACGTCTTCCTCATATACAAGTATATGTGCAATTCCCACTCCATTTCTAGGGAGTGTTTTGGGACCTTTCCCCTTTGAAAGTGGTCTCCCGGGGTGAGAAGCAAGATAGTTGGACCTTAGATAATGGGACATCTAGATCACAGCTGAGACAAATGGTTTTCCTTAAGGGATTTGTTCCACTTGACTTACCTCAGTTAAAGCTGCTTAGAGCAGCACTATGTAATCTGTAGACTCTGCTTCCTGCTGTTCTTTACAATGGTGTGAGAGACCTCTCCCATAGGTCCCTTTCTTTACTGGTGTCTACAGTTTCTGAGAGGGAAAGGGAGCTGTCTGGAAGGTTCTGGCTTCTTTCTCTGTCTCTTCCTCTCTCTGTCCACCAACTGCTGCAGCTTTCTTCATGCCCTGCTTAGTTCTAGTTGCAATGGAGCACAGCTGTATTATGGGCATGTCTGTCACCTTGAACTTGTGACTCAAGGAGCGCAGCTTTTGTCTCAAGAGCAATTTGCCTTATCTTCTTTGGACAGTACTGGGAACCCCATTCATAAGCGAAACATAACTGATGAAGTCTGTCCAAACAGTCAACAGAGCCTTGAGCCACTCAAGTTCACCTGGGTTAGACTGACTGCTGCCCCAGAGACTGCCACACTCTGGCCAATGATGGATCAGCCATGATAGACCCATTCATTATAGCTTGCATCTTATGATAGCAGAAACAGATCTTGTATGCTGTCACCCAGAGGAAAACTCTTCTTTTATACCCTAGTGCATCTTCCATAGCCATAAACTGCTGAGGAACTTCAACATTGTGTATGGATGGGGAAAACGTCCATCAGAGAAGTCTGTCTATTAACATATCTTGCTCCTTTTCTGCACACAAACATGTCAAGAAATCTGTTTTGCCTGAGCAGATTTCCCTACCAGGATCAGAGCAGGAGGTGAGCAGGACTTTAGAAAGGTGCTGAGTGTGCTGGTGCTTAGATCCGTCCTGTGCATGGGCTGTGTCCTTATTAAAAGGATACCTTTCCTGAAATGATCAAACAGGAGATGAATGGCAGGTCTCTAGTTGTTTCTAAACATGGATTATTTCATGATGTGATTTGCAGCATAACCCCCAGATAAGTGCTGAGGTGAGGGGGTGAGGACCCACAACACAAGGGCAGCCAGAGGCAAGGAACTGGTAATTAGCTTTTACACTGGAATAAAAGGTTTGTGTGGCCACACTTTTAGCACAGGGGAATCCTTAACCCAGCCTTGCAGAGCCTGAGCCTGCTTCCCACAAAGAGGGAAAGGAGGTAGTCAAACTTGGGAACTAAACATTGGGTCAGCTCTAAAAGAACCTCATTTTCTGCCAACTTCTTTCTATGTTTACCATATAAAATGAGGAACACATTTGCACCATATCAAACTGTGCATGTGCAGCATTTAAAGGTCAGCTGTTAACCTGCAGAAGCAAAGAGACTTCACATCTCTCTCTTGAAGATGATACTCCATTCTAAATGGGTCCCCATGGTACCCCTATAATAACATTAATGCTTCAAGTGGCCATATAGCAGCTTTTATTTGCAGTGCATGGAACCTCTTCATTAAGACTCAAACTTTACTGTGAAGATGGGAGCTGACTTACTTCAAGCACTTGAAGAACTGGGAAAACTGAGACACCTGGGGATTAGATTCTTTTGGTCTCAAATTCCTAATTCTCAGCCTCTCGTTGCAATTTTTGGGCAAGTTTCCACTTGATAATCTTTGTGGGATTAGATATTCAAAAAGTCATTGGAAAAATCTAAAGATAATGGATATTTTCTGACTAAATTGTTCATCTGTATGGTCAGTAATTCTACTATAATTAAAACAAGAGCATCTTTCAATGGAGCTATACTTGAATGAATACAAAAACCAGAGGCAATGCCAAAACGAGCTGTTGCATATGGGCTATGCTTGGGAGCACCTTATAAAATAAAACCTGTATCATTACTTAGCCCGTTTGGGATGGATAAGAAATCTCTGCCTGCTCTGATCCTAAAACCTGGCAAGGCCATGCATTTGTTTTCTTTTTAGGTCAGAAAATGGTTTAAATCCCTGTTTATCTTTAAGACTCCTCATAGATGCACGAACTTTGAGGTGTTTTTCATTGAAGAACAAGTCCTTCAGTGAATCAAAGCCTGGCTACATCCCAGTAGCAGATGGGAGAGGTGAAAGTCTGGCCTACCTGCCCAACTTGCTAATGGAGCCAGAATACAGATGTTGCCATGCTTACCTCTATTTCACAGAGGAAACCAGGAGTGGAAGGAGATTTGAGATTTTGAGCCTATCTATACTCACAAGACTATGCAAATTACTTATTACTCTGGCTTCCAGCCTGTGCTTGGAGGTACAATATAGGTTAATTAAAGACACAAGAGAGTATGGGGAAGGTGTAGAGATTGGATGAAGCAATAGTGGCGTGGCAAAGACTGAGGAGAGAAGTCCCAAGTTGATTCCTGGAGAGAAAATTGACACCACAAACGAGCTTTGCCTTTTTGATGAGAGGAAAAGCACAGCACCAAAGCACTGAGCAGAGCTGGTGCAAAAGTGGAACGGCCACTGTCAATGCTGATTATGCCCACAAATTCAGTAACATGGGAAAACTGGGACAAATTTCAGTGTGTGCTTTCCCCAAAATCAGCTCTCCCTATTCAACCATGCACAGCCTATTAACGAGTCCTAGAGGGCAAAAAGAATCTCATTCTCCATAAACGATGTAGCAAGTTTTCCAGTCTTTTGACATATTGAAATCATGAGGGCATGGATGTGTTTCTAGAAGACAAGCTTCAGTCATGCACCTTCTGATCCTAGGGTCAGAACAGGGACAACAGCTGGAAACTCAGCAGTGTATAGTAAGGAAGGCTGAATGACCTAATAACTTGACTATGTCTCAAATATATTAGTGGTCTTTGTATGCTAGGACTGTTATGCCGCTTTTATCCACAAGTTGGGGGCACAGCAAAGCAATTGGTATGAAATTGTCGTTCCTGCTACTACTACAAGCACTAAATCTTGCTTTGTTTTTCCTATTTTCTTTTCTTCATTTTTTTTTTTCTTTAATAGCCATCCAGGCTTTTTTACTGAAGCCATAAAAAATACAAGTTATGAAAAACAAAAGGAAAAGGCTGTTTCTAGGCAGAGTAACGTGTCTCTATATATGTTTGTGGACTCAGAAGCACAAAAGGGGACCTAATCCTCAATATGTTTGTAAGATGCATTACACAATAAGAGACATGAATTGAGCCCTCCAGGCAGAACTGTAATGTAAATATTAATTAACATTAATGGTATGTGGCCTTGCCTGTCAGCTGGAAGCCAGCGAGACTCTGCATGGTCAAGTAATATTAATTTGTTGTTGGAGCCTTCAAAGCAGAGAGTGGTGGTATGATGAGCACAGAGGTTTTGCTACCATATGCCCACCCTACTTTGCTTCTGGATCATTCACAGGGAGGGAAACCACAGCTGGGATGAGATGCCAGGGCTGTTTCAAAGAGCACTGAGGACACACGTGGGAAATGCTGAGCTCTGGACCTTACTGTGGGCTCCTCATGTGGCAAGCTCTGGGCATGATGTGCTGGGAACACAGCCTGCAGATGGTAGATCACACTTCCAAAAGCCTCTGTCATTCCTAGGTAGGTCTCTGCTAGCTGCTCCTCATTCTTCTTGTTTCCAGGCACACAGTAATCACTCTGGGGGCTCCAGATGGAACATCTCAGGTTCCCACTTGCTCATGTACCATAGGTCCAATTCTCAGCCACCGCATCTCCCTCAAATTCCCTCCTTCCTTCTCTCTGCAAGCACCTCCAATGAATTATTAATTGCAGCTCATCCAATTAAAGGCCTCCTGCGTGTTAATAATTCATGGCTGCTTGTCAGAGCTGTTGGCTGGCAGGCTAGGCAGCACGAGGGTTGGGGCTTCAGTGAACTAAGAAGAGTGAAGTGCAATAAAGAAAGGAAGAAATCAATAGTGTAGCACAGGCTGTACACGTTCAGGAGACTCTTTATTATATGTGAAAATTGCTTTCTGTGATTGCTGCCATCATTACTTCTGTATTTATTTTTTAATGACTCGTCCATCATGAAGCCCGTATACATAACAAGAGAGGCCAATTGCACTAAACCAGTTAAATTCTTTTAATACCTGGCACTGGGTGAAAGCAGTAATGAGTTCATTTTGTCTTGAGTCCCCCTTATGGTGAAACCTTCCTCATCCAGAATCCAGTTTCATTGCTATCTCTGTAAGTTAGAATAGATCTACTTCTTTTCCCTCTGGAAATGGACTCATCAATAATGTTCATGGGAGTAACTTGCAGCTTAGCAGCCCTAACATTAGTATATAAAGGCAGTTCCCAGGACATGAGAATATCACCAGAGTATTCAAAAGAAACACGAGTGTTGTGCAACTGCAGAACCAGCCTTTCATGAGGGCAAGGAAGAAAGGAAACAGGTCTGGAAATCTCTTCTGAGGCTTGAGATAAGTTGGCATTAACGAAAAGGTTTATAGGATAGTCTGGGATGAAAGCCATGGAAGCTGTGAACATTAGAGGGCATATGGTCTCCTACAGGATAGATCTGAAACGTGAAGAGAGTGAAACTGTAGGTTTTGGTATGCAAGCATAGTCATAGGGAGTAAATCCAGACTGGTAAATGTCCAACCTCCTTGTTGTCTCAGGATAAGGTACACAAGAAAAGAAGGGTTAGAAGAGAAAGCCAGAGGAAGTCAATGAAGAAATAAGATCCACTTTTTTAGCAATGATGGCAGCCCACTGAAAGAAAATACTCAGTGAGGCTTTCAACAAATGTATGTGTAGGTGGAAATCTCACCAAGACTCAAAGCCTTATGAAAGGTATACCTCAAACACTGGATAGTGGTTTACTGCCAATAAATAACTCAGCAAAATGGTGTGGTCTATATTGAGCAGGAAGTCAGCTTAAATCAAATAGCCATGTCCTCAGAAGTCTTTTGTCTCTGGAATGGTGTCTCTTTAATAGGGGTCATAGCCTCCTTTTATAAGCTTGGGGACTATGAAGAGGAGGTCAGAGATGTACTGGAAGCTGGAAAACTCTTTTTGTAGCCTTGCTCATTGGGGACATTTTGCCTTAAACCACATTTGATGGAAACCATAAAAAAAGCCCATTGCTAATGCGAGGTGCACTTGGTATTATATGAGGGTCTTGAGCTAATGTTGAAAGAAACCAAGAATTTGTACAGCATCTACTGCAATAAGGCTTCAGACTGGGGCTTTCTACACACTGCAAATGCACAATATTGATGAAACACTGTTTCTGGATGAGAGTGTGATGTGTCTGAATCAGATTTTAAGATATGTAAGAACTTGGAGAGAATTGTTATTCCCTTTCTAATGCGAGTGATTTTAGTACTGATCCGAGAACCCCAAGGAGAAAGTGGAGTTCAGTCTTCATGGCCCATTCAGTCTTTGATCTCTCAGCTACAATTTCCAATTAGTGCTAATTTGATTGTGGTTTCTGTGGTGTGGATCATGATGATCTTTCATACCAATTGCTTTTCATAGCAATTTGGTGGATTCTTCCCAATGGACAGTAGATAATTTGAGACTCTTCCACTACCCTACTTAAATGTTTTGCTCAGACCCAGCTCCCAGTTAACCTGGTTCTAAAGGTGTTCAGACAACATCCATTCCTTCCTCAGTTCTTTTCTCCAGACCCCAAAGCCACATTCTTGGGTTCATGCACTAAATGTGCACTGAATGTGTGAGATACAACAAAAATAGCATCACAAAACCAATAAACTGGCACAAGGAAAGCAGGAGATTCAGAAGAAGGACCAAACCGCTTAGAACAGTACTTAGTGGAGAGCTGTAATTTTTGAGTGCTATAGCACAGCTTGGGGGGACCGAGGAGGAATCCTCTGATCCAACACATTGCGTGAATAGCTCAACATGGTCAAGGAATACAGCAATCAGTAGTGGCTTATTTTAAGATCTCAGGAGGCTTCTAGGTGATCGTGTAAGCATCTCGCCATCCATGCAGGAGAGTACAAGAGGGATCAATGGCACCCCATCCTATTGGCATTGCTATTGCCTTAACCCTCCTTAGTTGCACGGATCAGCTCCTCAGCCTGGGGATGGGTAAGATGAGACCATAGGCAGTCTGGCACATGGCATGCACCACTGTGATACAGTCAACCCTAAGCCACTGCTATATTTCCTCTGAGTTTTCTTATTTAAAAAGAGAAGGGGAACTATGGACATTTTTTCCTAGGTTTATGCAATAACTCAATTTGTTCACTGTGTACACACGGATCAATTCCAGCAAATTAAACCAAAGTGAACTTGTAACATTGCTGTGCCTTTAAACAACAAGAGCAGAATCAACAAAAAAATCCTAATAGAAAACCAAATTTCTGGAGTTTTGCTTTTGTGGGTTTTTTTTTGGTTTTTTTTTTGGTTTTTTTTTAATCTTATTGACAGTTTCATGAGGGAAAAATTGATCAAATCTCAACTCTAGAGTTGAGGTCTTTAAAAAACCTAGCTTTTAGCTTGCAATAAAAAGGTGACGAGATGAACACAGATGATGCCCCACTTCCAAATACCCCTCTGAAAGCTCCACTCCCAATCTAGTTCTCTTCCAGCATTGCTTTATCCAATGTGATTTTTCCATTTGATTCTCTCTCTGCTGTTTGCTTTATGTGTCTGTTAATGCATAAGCCTTTTCTTGCTTGTATTTTTGGCTTTTTTGCCTTCCTGTCTTTGCTTATCACTAACCTAAGGCACATGCGCTGTGCTTTCAGCTGCCTGTGATGTCTCAGTGGGCCCAGGAGCTTAGCCTTAACAGTCTATGTAAATATTGTCTCAAAATTACAAATATTCAGAATGGCAGTAATATACAGGGCTTTTGTTAAAGCATCTTGTTTTATGGGCTTAACTACAGGCTGGGAATCATGGAGCTGTTGATGTGTTATTTGTAGAAGGGACACACACTCACGTGTACACAAAAGCCCAGCTTTGAACAAATAGCACTTCAGGCCATAAATATCACGGTAAAATTGCTCCCAGATCAAAACAACCCCCAAAAGAGACATGATCGAAATGAAGTCAGACTGCAGTACTTTTGGGGCACACACCCTTCTGATTTTATTCTTCCTCTGAAAGGGGGTGGAAAAGAGAACTCCTGCACTGTGAAGCCTATTCTGAAACAACGCATTTAGAAACAAAATGTACCTTTGAATCTAAAAACCTTAGTGTCATGAATATTTAACGTGGAGAGGAAAGAATGATTTTGTCAGTGTGTAAAGCAGTCCCAGAGAGGCTTGAATTCTGCCTGGTTTCTATTAGCTTTCCTTCTCTGTAAACACACTGAGTCATTTGCTGCAGGAGAGGTGTGTGAGCGCAGGGAGGGAAAGGCACATGGGTTTAAAGCAAAAACCCTGCTGCCATGCAGATGGATGGCAATGGATTTGCTGTGCAAAGTGCTGCCTCCTTCCTCGTTTCTCATGATGTGTTGCTGGGTCTTACAGTGAGGTTTAGCTGCAGTTTTCAGCCCAAAAATATTATGAATTTGAAAGGTTTCCTACGCTGCTAAAAGAAATATGAAGGGTGTTTGTACTTACTGATTAACATCTCACAGAGCAAAACAGAGACCCAGAGACACACAAGGGGGAATCTTATACTGGTGAAAATGTGAAAGAAATAAAGCTTTCCTATCAGTTACTCAAAATCAAACCTGTTCCCTGTCAATTGTGGTTATTGAGGTGGTATGGTTCCCCATGGATCTCATGAGTTATGTGCACATCATGATGCATCCAAACTGCAGACTTTTCAAGAGACAAGAGTTGACTCTGATCCAGCACAGGAAAGTTCAGGGGATCCTGTTTTGTGATCCTGGCATGGGGAAGTCTCTGGATTCAGGCAACCATATCAGCACATATTCAAGTAGAAGGCAGAAAACCTGTATGTTTAACATAGATCAAGAGTTTGTCTGTGTATCAGGGCACCAGCGACTTCACCTTGCTGTTCTCCATTATGCTTTTCCCTGTATTTGCTGTGATTGCTGTACATGTCATACTCTCTAGCCCATTCTTTGGACTGCCACAGGGCTGGGGAGGTGCAAAATTAAACCTGCCTATGCCTCCTGAGCTGGGAATGGGATAACTCTGGAAAGGGAGATTAACCTGAGGAGGGGGCAGAGGCTGCAACCTTCCCTTCCGTGCTCTGCACAAGCACATTTATGGTAGGCAGTGGGTTTGATAGCATTTTGTCCCTTCCATCTTTCTATTACTCCAGTTTTCATATGAGAAGCGGCATAGGGCTCATGTAGCCTACCTGGACCAGTCCCACTGTTGTGCAAATGGAGCTGGTTTGACATCAGCAAGCAGCTGAGATTGTTATCTTCTCCCTCGTAAGTAGCTTTTTTCCCTCTTGCCTTTACCATGCAGGTGCCTGGTGCAGCCATGAGTCAGAGCCTTTCAGATGGACTGCTTGTACCAGGCTGCCATCCAGAGGGGAAAGATGCTGTGCTGGGAGCACCAGGCACTTAATGGGTGGGGAAAGAGATACAGTAGGGATAGCTTTGGCTATTTGAATAACATTAATACACTTTGACAGGACAGCACACCTATGTAGCCAATACCTATTAGCTTTTCCCACCCACGGGTTGCATGTATGCGTGCATATCTAGAGCTAGACACATCTGTGCACACATTCAGGACCTTTTCAATGCCTACATATAAATTTATGCTGGCATACTTATTATATATAAATATAGAGACAGAGTGCTGCTCTCTGGATAACTAGGTCTTCCTTTTGCAGTGTGATCAATAACAGTTCTAGTGCAGAAGGTGAGCAAAGTGCCTTGTTAAACCAATAATTGCACAGGAACCAAATCCTTTCTAATAAAATCTTTTAAAACCTTTATAAAATTTCCATTTGCAGGCCAGTTTTCCTCGGAGAACTATAATTATGGAGAGTGAAAAGAAAGGAGCATAACTAGCCTCCCTTTCCAGCTGCCCAATACACACTAAAATGGGGCCGCGTGGCCCCTGTAGAGTCACTTGATTGAGACACAAAACTCTAGGCTTGTGCTGTCCATCTCCTGGCAGGGTTTATAATTAAACCGATATTGCTGCTGCTATTCCAGCAGCACCTGTAAGACCCACTGAACAGGTGCTGTGCAAACAGAAAGACAGCAGGCTTGCTGTGAAGGATTTACAACTGAGAGAGACAAAGTGTGCTGGAAGCAGGGTGGCTGTTGAGAGGGGTGGGGAGAAAGGACAGTCTTTCAAGGTTGTGTGTTCACAGAAAGCCAAGCCACTACCTCTCAGATTTAGTCTCCAAGAACCACACGTGTGGCTTGACCCAGGCATATCCATATTATATTTGTGTATGTGATCACAGCATCATGTGGAAGTGATGCCTTTAGCTGCATAATGTCCCCTTTGACTGAAGGAATCCCTAAGTGATGCATATTTAGAATGGACTTTGCTAGTGAATGAGCCGACAGTGTGCTCTTGCAGCCCAGAAAGCCAACTGCATCCTGGGCTGCATCAAAAGGAGCATGACCAGCAGAATGAGGGAGGTGATCCTGCCCCTCTACTCTGCTCTTGTGAG
>JASSUY010034030.1:0-19961 GCA_032466535.1 Forpus xanthops
GCCCGTCCAGGGCGGCGGGAAGCCGCTGCGCCGCAGCTCCCGGGGGGCGGCCCCGGCTCGGACGGCCCGGCGCTTCCCCCCCGCCCCGCCTGCCGGAGCCGTGCTGTCAGCGCTCCCGCTTGCCTCGGACATCTCTGCTCCGCGTGGCCCTTCCCGCTAGACTCATGCTTTCCGGGTCCTCGTAGCCCATCTCCGTGGCCTCTGGTAATTCCTCGAGGACCGAAGAGCCTCGAGTGGGGCTCGGCTCTGGAGGCACAGAACTTGCTTGCACTGTGCTGGGCTTTACCGGGGCTGCGCTGGGGTTTGTTACCGGTGCTGTGAAAGCGCCAGGGAGGATTGCCACTGAGATCCCTGTATCCGAGCTCGCTGCGTTTCACATGGGGTTTCAATGAATGCTGCCGTTGGAGTCTATCCTAAGTGTTAGGGGAGATTTCTTGTCTCTCTTTGGGTGTCCTTCTCGGCAGCTTCCCTTCCCCCTTGAGGTGAACCAGGCGTGCGGTCGTCGCGGAGGAAAAAGGGGGGAAAACACTAAACATACGTGCTTTCTTTGCGTGCGGAAAGGAGCCGTTGTAACAAAACCTTCCCTGCTTTGTCCTAGGGACATGTCTTTAGCAGGTGGTGAACTTGTCCTCGCCCCGCTCTGCTAGCAACCACTTGCTGGAGTAGAAATGTGAGAAGGATGCATATCTGAACACATAAGTAATGGTACATGACAGGGCAGGCTGTTGTGTTGTGTGCGGCGTCTGCACGCCTCGGGGCTGTTTGACAGGGTGTCGGGCTGTGGTGTCGCACAGCTCTGTCCTGGTCGTGTGAGGCAAAGGGCCGCTGGCAGCGGGGCACGGAGGATGGCCACGCACCTCCCCGCAGTGCAGGCTGCAAGGGCCTTAGTGCCCGTCTTGACCTGCGGGCTCTGTGCTGCAGACGTGGCTACTGCTTGCTACTCTGCCCAAGTGCTGCTTCATGCCAGGCACGCAGGAGCGGCATGCTGCTCCTTCCAGCCGTCAGCCGCCAGGCCCCTGCAAAGGGATGTGTGTGCCTCTTGTTCTGCTACTTTGGCGGCAGGAGGGATAAGAAAAGTGAGTCACGGAGGAAGTGATTTGCCCAGGGTTGCATGGCTGGTCTGTGTCGGTACTGAAGCAGGAGCTCCTTTGGCTCTGTTGCCTACGGTAACACCGGCTGCCGCCCCAACGTGGGTACAGAATACATGCCCAAGGCTGGGGCTGGTGCAGAAATCACTGGTTGGTGTTGCTGCCTGATTCTCTGTCTCCTTGCTAGAAAGATGAGTGTTTTGGTGTCCCTACAGCAGTTGTTGAACCCACTGGGGCCTTTTTCCAGACTGTTCACACCCTAAATGCTCTAGAGCCTCTTTGTTTATTTTAGTGTGTGCTTTGCTATTTTAGCTGGGCAGATGGTGGGTCTGGGGCCTCCCTACCACCCTGGCATTTATCTTCGTTAGCAAGAAAACCCATCTTGTGGCGTTGGGTGTTTTCTGCAGTGCAGTGTCATAGGTGCTGCTGTGTCTCCCTGCCCCTGAAAGTCCCTTTCCCTTTTCCAGACCTGCCACTGGGGAAATAGAAGTCAGCAGCTGAAGGAGCGCTTACTCAGAAACTTAAAACCACAATTGTCTTTCACTTGCTAGTAAACCAGTTACATTTTGTGCTTTGAATTCCTCGACCTTTTGCATCCCACCGTGCTGCTGATGGAAGGTGGTTCTCTGGCCACTGTGTGATGGGGGGGACAGACTGGTGGGTGAACCAACTGGGCTGACACAGACCTGCAAGTACTGAGTTCGCTGGGCAACACTGCTCCAGGACAGCTGCCAAGGGTGTGCTGGACCTTGCTTGTGATGGCTTAGAGTCCTTAAGGTCCAAGCTCTTTGACTTTTCCATTGAGTTGTTGACAGCATCCTCTGTACTTGCTGTTCTAGGGGGAAAAACTTTGCTTTTCCCTCTTACCACTGCTGTTCTTTCCTGCTGGAACACTGTGCTTCCCTGCCAGCAGCGCTGGCTGTGGAGGGGTGCGGAAGGCAGCAGCAGCTAGGGAGGAGGCTCTTGATTCCTGCTGCAGGAGCATCAGCTGTGTCCCAACTGGTAGCTCTTTCTTACTGCTGTAGAGGTGTTTCTGTCTGTGGCTTACCCACTTCTGCTTCAACAGGTTGCAGAGTCTTGAGCAGAAGCTGAGTCCTGGGATAATTTCCTGTGCCTTCTCTCTTGTTGGTGCAGTTTAGGGTTGACATTAGGACAGCCTTTGCCTCTGGACTGACTCGAGTGATTGTGCTGGGCTTGACTGCTGCCAGAAGGGAAAGTTTTTAGCTGCTGGAGCACTTGAGGATATGTTTGTGTCCCCCTGAGGTCCAGATGTGCTTTCGCTGGCACATCTTGTGTGTTCCAGCTGCTGCAATGACTTTAGCTGTTGCCTGGGTATGTCACAGGCTGGCTTCCATCTCTCAGTTCCATAGAGCTCCATCCAGTTTTAAATACCCTGAGTGGTGGGACTCCAGTCAAGCCTCTTCACGGAGACTGTGTCAGTCCACTTTAGAAAAGCGCAAGTTGGCTGTATCTGCCCAGGACAAGGGGGAGCACAGGAGCATTGCGCCACACTTGTGGTGTTTTTAACAGGAAACGTGGCACATAGATGTGTGGATCTGTGATGTAATGAAATTGAGATACCGTAGTGACATGATGTACAGACGCAGCAATATTTTGTCAGTGTTATTTAAGCTGCATCAGCAAAGTACTAGGGGGATTGCCATCGTGACTGTTCTGGCAGATCCCAGTCTAATGTAGGTTGGGACTCAGTGTCGCTCAGCTCTCCTTTCATCCCTGGAAGATGTCAACTGGCAAATGTATTTTCTGGTGACCTTGTGACGTTCCATGTTTCCAGGGGTCTGGGAGCCTTGGGTTCTGAATGGAGTTGATCTCCATGAGAATAAAGCTACCCTACGAGGTTTCTTACAGCGCTGAAGCTGTGGAAAACCACACATGTTGTCTTGAAGTGCAGGGCCCAGGCAGCATTGCAGCTTGTGTGCTTCCAGCAGCTCTGCTCGGCGCAGGGGGTGAGGATGGCTGAGCATTGACATTCCTTAGCTCTGCTGTTTGGAAGTTGAGTGCTACTCGCCGGCAGTTCCGTCTTTGCTCCTCTGGTTTGTTTTCCCCTCTGTGAGCGCTGCCCTCGACAGCCTGGGGTGGAAGGTACCCAGGAACTGATCCCGAGGCTGTTGGGGATGGTTTCTGTTCCTGTATTGTGCCCTTCCTTGGCCTCTTCCTGGGAGGCAACACCAGCCAAACCACGTGGCATGGATGAGATGCACCCTTCCTCCTCCTGTGGTGCCTGTTCCAGGTCATCTGCTTGGCAGCGGGCCCTTCCTGGGAATGGGGAGCTGCTTTTGTTTTCCTCCTACCTGATTTTCTTAGAAACTCAAAGGTGGAGAGAGTGATGGATTTTCTTCTAATTGAGACCAGTTCACGGTGGCGTTTGCCATTGCCACAGGGCTGTACTCGGCAGGAGCCAGCTTAGAGGAAGCAGTTAGTGTCACCGACACCTGCTTTTGATTTAAGGGAGGGCCACGCTACAGAGGGGCAGCTTGCCAGGAACCCGGCACGCTCTGTGTGTCCTTGGCGAGCGGAGCTGTGCTTGTTGGTGCCCGGGGCAGCCTGGAACCTGGTGCGGCAAGAGACGGAGCATGGGACACCTCAGCGTGGCTGCGCTGAGCCTTGGAAATGGGGTGTGCTGCTCTTGGCCTCCGGACTGGCCACTTGCTTGGATGTGGACAGTCGCACCTTACATGCCTAGTGCCTCTTCTGGGGCATGGGACGGGTCATTGGAAACACACAGCTCCCGAGTAGGCAGGCTTGCCTTGATGCTAACTGTGACCCTCCACTGGAGAAAGCATCGTGAGGACGATGGGCTGCAGCACCTTGAAGCGACGAGTGGGAACCTGTTCTGTGCTCTCTGCGTGCGTGTCCAGGCAGGGTGCAGCTGGTGGGATGAGATCTGCTTCCCCTGGCTCAGCTCGTTCTGTGGAGATGGGCTGGCTCTTGGGCACTGCCGGTGTCTGGGCACAAGTTTCTCTCTGGCACACCGGTGTCGTCGCTGGGTTGCCAGGTGGGTGCAACAGGCAGGGGTTTCCAGCCCCTCGCTCTGCCAGTGATGAGAGGACAGGACCTTCACCTCACATCTTGTCCTGGTGTATCTCTGGGCAGCTGCAGGCAGCGGAACATGCTGGCTGCGCTTGGGCATCTTTGGGAGGCTGTGCTTCCCTGATGCGAGCAGATTGTCTGCTAGCTGTGGCCGGAGCAGCTAGAGAAGACAGCACCAAGAGTAAGAGCTAGGTTTGGGGTTTGCTTTCTTTCAGCTGTGACTCAAGATGCCTTGAATCCCATCTAGGGATGATGGGGAGCCTCTTCTGGTGCTGGGGTAATAGCCTCAAGATGGCTTTAAGACTGGGCTGTGTGCTGTGCCCAGAGGTGGGGCGTCACCCTGTTTGGTGAGAAGCGCTGCTGGAGCCAAGGTCTGGGCCAGGAGCCAGGTTTGTGATCTGTGCCAGGGAGGGCGAGACTTGGAGAGCGAAGCAGAGCTCCTCCTGTGTGAGAGATGGCCTGAAATACCAAGCAAAACCACAGAGTGCTCCTTGTTCCTGCCTGTGCCTACTGGTCTTCCCTCTTCCTGAGGTATGTGGGAGGCCACAGGACAGATCTGCTAGCAAAGGAGGGCTGCGCTCCTCAGGCACCTCTGTTCCATCCTGCCTCTTTGGGCTGCTGCTCGGTTTGTTTTTTGCACTTGTTTTGCTGTTTCTCTTCTGTTAACCATGCCCCTCCCATTGCTGTTTCTTCCCCATCCCTGTCCTTGCTGCTGCCCATTTGAGGGCCACCTCCTTGCAGGCGAACTGCCCAGGGCGATGCTGTGTGTGGCTGCACTGCTCCCTCTGCTACGGCTCGGCAGAGCAGCCTTCCTTCTCCTTGCCTGGCTGCTCACCGCAGTGGCCGAGGAGAGGAGCGGGCCAGGCTACGGCTTGTGTAGGAGATGCTCTGCGGCACTGACTGTTTACAGACCCTGTGCTCCTCAAAATGTAAGCACAGGAAATGCCAGGCTTTGCCGGGGTCTGTGAGAGCGGCCTCGCTCCTGCTCCCCGGCTGTCTCACAGCCTCTGGCCGTAGCCATATTCTGTGTGCTTGCAGCCCAAGGGAGGTTTCGAGTGCTCTGCAGAAGCAAGGGCTTGGGTTTTTTCTCTGCAATAGAGACTGGGAGGAAAAGTGGGAGGAAATGACTTAACTGAAGACAGGAAGGGAATATAGGACAGAGCTAGGGACAGAAGCCAGGATTCCCAATTCCTGCTCATCACTCCGCTTCTACTCAGCTGTTCTTTGGGTCTCAGCCTCCTAGTCGAGTCCAGGTGGAAGAGGGCTTTTCCAGCCCTCTGAGAAGCTGGAGGTCACAGACTTCTCTCGTGAAGTATCCTCCAAGCTTTCCCGTCCCCAAGTGTCTCATCGCCAGGGTTTGCCAGAGGAGGAAACTGAAGCGAGCGAGCTGTGACTGTGTGGTTACAGCAGAAGTTGCAGTGTCCTTGGCCAGGGAGTTGAGCATCTGGTTCTCCAAGGAGCACCACGGTCCTCGTCTGGTGTGTGCTCGGTAGGGAAATGCCGCTGTCCCAGAATGTTGTACCCATGTTTGGAGGGCCATGCCCAGGTTTCTCTTCAGGGTTTAAGTTAAGGGAAGTTGTTTCTCTCTACTTGCAGTGTGTTCCCTCCCGAAGTTGAGTTGTGCTCCCCTTCACAACAAACATGGGAAGGGGGTTCAGCAGCTGATGCAGTGACTGCTGCTTTGTTCTGCTGTTGTGCGGTGCTGGGCTCCTAGCTTCTTAGGAAAGGCACAGTAGGAGGCTGCAGTCAGTGAAGGATGCTGGCTTAGGAAAAGTGGTTGCAAGGATTCCAAGTAGCCACGCTGCACGTCTCCACGCTCAGGGCAGCGAGGAGCTGGACAGGGAACTCCAAAGGACCGTGACTGAGAGTGAGGATGACTCTTTGTTATGGCAAGCTGGTCAAGGCTGTGGAAACCCCTGCAGCACTGGAGCTTTCACCACTTCCTTGGCAGGATTCGTCCCAGCACTGGTCTGCAGTGGAGGATTGGGCCAGATAGGGCCTGAACAGAGCGGGTCCAGCCACAGGCGAGCCTCAAGCGCGGCACTTAGGCTGGGCTGAAAGCTGCCTGTGTCCTGCCTCCGTGCAGCCTTGTTTGAACTTTTCTCTGGCAAGGAGCAAAAGGAACTGGGGAGACCTAGGGCTGGTCCAAGCAAGTTTCCTCTGCTCTCCCCACCCCCAGATGCAGCGGGGGGATGGCAGCGACTCAGAACTGCCGTCCCAGTGCGGAGCAGTCTTGGGGGGGGGCCTTGGTCATGACAGCTTTTGAGCGAACGCTCTTTTGCCTCTGGTGTTCCCTGCCTCTTGGGCTGCGATGCGGGGAGGGGGAAGTGAAACTGTGGTTCAGAACAAACCCTCTGGATGGCAGGGAAATTGCTGAGTAGCCTGTTTCCAGGTTGCCGAGGTCCTAGCCAGGGCTCGGTGCGACTGCCAGAAGCAACAGGCTTGGAATTTCCTCTGCCTGGTGCCAGCTCCTCTTGGGCTGGCCACAGCACCTCTGCTGGGACCAGGGCTCCTCTCAAGCCCCCGGATGGGGATGGGGTGATCCCAGAGCGGGGGTTACGCTGGAGCTGCCCCCCTTGCTTTCGCAGCCTGGTTTCTATTTTCTTTTCCAGGGTCCAAGCTGTTTCGAATTATGCAGCCTGCGCCTCCCGCGGGGCTCCTTGAGCAGCCGCCTAATGAGCTGAGCTCCTGACAAACTTCGCTCTGGCTCTGGCTCTGCTTGGAAAATTTTACAGCCTTTTCAGAGAAAGGAAATGCCTGGAAAGGCCTGTCTCTCCTTACTTTTATGAGGGGGTCCCAGTTGAGAGGGGGCGAGAAGGGGTTGGAAAAGAAGACAGGAAGGATTTTGTATACTGCCGTAAAGATGCTTTCTAGTGATGGGGCGTGCGGGCTCAGTGGCTCCTGGGGAGCTGGGCACAGAGGAGGGGGCGCAGTGGGAAGCAGCGACTCCTCTTCTGCAGGGAATCCCGAATGCCAGCACAGCTCCTGGCCTTTCACTCTGAGCTAATTGTGCTCTTTCTGAATGGCAGTGGGTTTGTTTCTAGTGCAGTCGCAGGCGGAGGCTCCTGTGTGTGGATGTGCTGCGTGTCGTTCCACAAAGCTTGTGGTGGAGACAAGCACTGGATGCTGGGCTGAAGGTCTCCCCATCGCAGGAGACAGCAGAGTGCCCAGGTAGGATGCTGCTGGGCACGGGGATGTAGGAGCACAAGTGCCACTGGCATGTCTGACCCCAAAAGGATCAGTCTTGTTTAATTTGCCCTTTTGGCTGAGCAACCATGTTGCAGTAGGAGTAACTGGGACACAAAATAAGCTGTGACTTCCTGCCTTTCCTGGGTAGGATGGTGCTGAGAAGGGAGCCAGGAGACCTCGCTTTTGGATAAACTCCCCCTTGGTGAGGTGCCGAAGGTCTGGCCTTGTATTTGTCGGGTTTCCTTCATCAGAGCCCAGAGATCATGGCACTGATCTCCCAGCAAGTGTCCGGAGAAGTACTGGGGGTGCAGGCTGGGCCTTACCATCCTCCTCATGTGTCCTCACAGTGTCCTAGATCTCTTTCTAGTGTGCAGGGACTGGGATGGGGGTGTTGGTCAGTGTCCTGGGAAGCTGAGGGACTTCTCCAGAGGGAGGGATAGAGGTTTCTGTGCGATCCGAAGGCATCAGCTGCTGCCAGTCACGGCAGATGAGCATCAGATGCGGGCAGCGATGGCTGTAGGTGGAAGAGCCTCGTGCCGGTCCTGCCGTGAGGGCTTTGCCCATTACGCCTGTCAGGAGCGCAGCTCTGGAAAGCTATTTGATCTGGCAGCCTGTGCAGGCCTGGCAGCCTCAGAGTGGGACGCGGGCACCAGAACCGTGCCCTCCTCTCCCTGTTTTCCGTCACTCCACCCATCCCCAGCACCTCCCCAGGGCCAGGTCCCCTCCTCTATCCGGGAAATGAGGGATCTGTCCCCTTCCCTTTCTCTGGGCTCACGGGCAGAAGCAGAGATTGTATATGACAGCGGAGGCCAAGCGCCTTTGCTGCACTGTTGGGATGTATGAGAGCAGCTCTTCTGTCAGCTTCTTGCAGGGACAAGCTTCTCCATCCCAGCTCATTCTTGGAGCTTGAACTGTGTGGGGAACTGCTGAGAAGAGAAAAACAACGTACTTTGCCTGAAACAGAACCTGCGGCTTACAAATGTTTTGCTATGAATGGGATTTTAGCCTTCATACTGCAGGGGTGTGTAACGCACACAGCGAGAAGAGCGCTTTAGCCACCTGAGTGTCTGTGCGGTCAGGGCCTGAACTGGGAGCAGCTGCTGTCCACCCTGTGTCGTGGTTTCAGAACGCCAAGTCTCAGCAATCTTTATAGTTTTATGGCACTTTTTAATCAAGTAATTTCACAAAGTCCTGCTCTGTTACTTACTTCATTAGTGGGCTTCAGTCTTTATTTTAGTTCCTGCCTTAGTTTAATGGCTGTGTTTTTTTTTTTTCTGATGCTGGGATGGACCCCGATGCAGCAAATCTAAGGCTGTTGCAATTATAGGCTGCCTTTCACAAGGACTTTCCCCAGCAGTAGCCTAGAGGCTCTCAGATGTCCTCACTGGGTAGGTTTGACACCAGTGAAGCTAACCAGCTGCCCTAGGCTATCCTCGTTCTCAGACTGATGCTGGCAGTGCCGTGATCTGAGCCCTTTCAGTGGGAAGGGACAATGTCGGCATCCCTCAGGACTGCTCATCCCTGGCTGGGCAATGCTGAGCTTTGTGTTTGTCTTGCTGCAGCCAGATGGAGAGGTTAATTGCTTTGCCCAATCTCAGGTTGAAACAAGATTGCAGGAGGAGGGTGCGTAGCTGTAGTGGATGGTCAGTGAGTTGAGAGGGGAGAGAGAAGAGGTGAGCATGTCCGACATTAATGCCGTGTTTGGGTATTGCTTTTCCTCCAAGACCTGATGTGGAGCGTGTTGGATGGCTGCTGTGTTGGCGTTTGATCCATGGCTGCTCCTGGTTGTGAGTGGTGCAGTGGCCATGGTCGGCGGTTGCTGTTTGCAGTGGTTTTGGAAGAGCTATTAGAGGTACACAAAGAATTGATCTCTTTGGATATTGATAGAAGAATCCCAATAGCAAACATGCCGGGAGGCCAGGCTCTGGCTTTTCTTGCTACCTCCTCGCCTCCCCAGTGGGCAGGGAGGTCGACGGGCCCAGAGCAGCTCTGTTGTCCTACTCAGCAGAGTCAAACTCAGATGCTGGGTGGTGGCTCAGCTTGAGGTGAGACCCAGCAGTGCTCCGGAGAGCCGTGGCTAGCGGCTGACCCTTGGTTTGGGAAGTTGGAGAGGTGTGGGGGAGCTGGGATTGCAGCATGGAACAGCAGGGAATCTGTGCATCACTTTTGGCCATTAGGCCAGTCTAATACCCTTCTGATTTGCATATCAATTACTTTTTGTTTTAAGAGGACTCAAGTGGACCCGAATGCCAGACTGCATCTCAGTATGCTGTAGGAGGAGCCCAGGAACTGTTTGATTTGATCTGAACAAGCTTGAGGGTGGTATCACTTAATGAGCCAAAGACCCCTCTGGCTAAAGTCACTTCTCCATCCAAAATGGACAAGTACTGATTTTAAGGAAGGGGTTAAGATCCTTTTGAGCGGTTTGGGCAGTGACTGAGTGAGAGGTGGTTGTGTAGATCCTGGCAATGGTGAGGATGCTGTCACATGAGCGGATGGCTCACCTATGACCTGCCGCTGCCCCTGGGTGTCCCAGCGCCATGGGACCGTAAGCCCAATGGTACCTGGCTCAGCACATCCTAGGGCAGGATCAAATCTATGGGACGAGGATGGTTGCAAAGTGGCTGCTGGATGCAGAGCTCCCCTGGTTAGCCTCGCCTCGCTGCTGTGAGGTGTGGAGGAAGCCAACCTCCCCAGCCCAGGGGCAGGAAACCAGAACCACGTGGGCTGCTTTGGAGCCTCGTCAGCACCTTGTGCACCAAAAGTAGCATGCCTGGGCTTGGGCTCCCTGGCTGCCCGCCGTGGTGCCGGTCGCCCTGTTCTGTGTCCCCTGTTGTCAAAGCATGGAGGAGAGTGCGGACCACCTGCGGTGGGGAGCACTTCCAGTACTCCAGTGCCAAAGGGTGAGCCCACAGCCGCTCCGTGCCCTGGCATGACGGCTGTGCTGGGGTTTGCAGCCACCCCACGGACGAAGGCCTGGCATTTTCATGGCAGACCCTTTCCCTCCCGCGGTCCAGATCTCCGGAGGTCTTTCTCTGACCCCCAGCTGGGGTCCGGGGACTCGCGCGTCCCATGGCTGCAGCAGCCTTTATGGGAGGGAAGGGAGCTTGAGCTTTCTGGGCAGCGCCTGCAGTGTGCGTCCGGTTGGGTTGCACTGCCGCAGCAGCGGCGGCACCAGCCGTGCCTTCCTCTCCTCGCTGGGCTGGAGCGCTGCAGGCTCTCGCAGGCGCTGTCTGCGGACATCTGCTGCCTCCTCCCCCACCACCTCCTGGCGAGCGGCAGCAGCTTCCCAGCGAGCAGCCTGCTCTGAGCATCACCCCATGCGCTCCCGGCTGACGCTCCCTTCTGCTCCTCCGGGCTCCTTCGCAGGACCTTGAAATGGTGGCTCCCCGGCGCTGGCTGTGCTCCAGGCAGCCTTCCGTCTCACAGGGCTGTAGCTGAGACAAGTCAGGGTGCCTGATGGGGGGAGAGGCTTGTTAAAGGTGATGCTTACCCAGCCCTGGCTCATGATTCAAACAGGCAGCCCTCACCTTGGCAGGGCTCCAGGCAGCGCCTGGGGCCTGAGGCAGGCACGGAGCCTGGGGTAAAAGGCTGGGAGCTGTTTGAGCCGAGCAGATGTGGCAAGGTCAGCAGTGAGCTGCAGCCTTGGTGCCAGAGCTGGGTGCTCTGGCCCGATGTCTGCCTTGGCTCTGTCCTGCGCAGCCACAGAGGGAAAAACGGTGCTGTTCCAGGTATTAATTTGGCCCCTCTGGGGAGAAGGGAGGTTTGCTTCTGCTGTGGCCGAGTGGTGGGATGATGTGGTCCTCAGGTGCAGAGGGCAGCAGGGTTGTGGATTTCTGGCTCCTGAGAGCAGCCCCCAGGCTTGGTATTCCTGCTCTGTTGGCAGCAGGAAGCACTACGCAAAGGGGCATTGCTGTCGCGACAGCCTCTTGGTGATGCTGCCCCAGGTTCCCATCCGTGGGTATACATTTGGCACCAACAAAGTGTGGTGGCAGTCTGAGAGGAGACATTTACCCCAGACAGTCCCCCAACGTAACAGTCGCTGAGAGGCCACCATGTGCATTTCTAGCCTGGAGGCTTCTCCAGATGCAGGAGTGGAGGAGCTAGGAGGGATGGAGCAGAAGGATTTCAGGATGAGGGCATGGGGGATGTAGCAAACTCCTTTCTCCTTAAGCTGGTGAAGCAGTAGCTGGGAGCATGAGCTGTGATCTCAGGGAAAGCCCGGAAGGAGGGCTCAGGTATGTGGATTAGTCAGAAGAAATGGTAGAGGATGAAAGAGGATTCAGCAGCTCTGACTGTAAAGGCAGGTTTGGAAGAAGGAGCTGGAGGGATTGCAGGTGGGACATGAAAACAGGAGCTTGGAAAGATGCAAGAGACGAAGCCGGTGGGGAAATGTGCTGTTTTGTACCTGGATCAGAAAGATACAAGTGCGATTCAAAGGGAATTAGACAAGAAGGCACAAGTCTCTGTTTGTAGGGAGAGGCATCAACTTCACTATGACCGTGTCTGCGGTGGGGGTGCAGAGGCGCAGCCAGTTCCCCCCTGCCGACTTGAGGAAGCGCGGTGAGCTGGAGGGGCATTCCTTGGCATGCAGTGAGGTGGCAGCAGTTCTGGCCCCTCTTTGGGCTGCGGTCCATGCCCGCGCCAGGCATTGAAGCAGTGGCAGTGGGATAGCCGGGTAATTGCTGCTGAAGGAGCCACTGAAGACACCTGAGGGCCAGTGAAGGTTGTGGCGTGGAGAGGGCAGCTCCAGGCTGGCTGCAGCAAGCAGTCACAGGGAGCAGGACTAAGGCCCCACTGTCACAGGCGACGGGCCCTGATGCATCCGTTAGCGCGCTTTGGGGTGCTGGTCTGCAGCACCTGGGCACGATGCTACACGGAGGGGGTGAGCCTGGGGTAGCTCCTGCAGCTAGACCCCATCCAGCTCTCAGGCCTCCCGTTTGCCCGGGCAGCAGCTGCAGGCTCCTCCTCTGCCTCAGTGAAGTGCTGGGTGTGAAGGAGATGAAGCGAGCGAAAGATGGGGCATGCGTCTGAGGGGAAGATGAGAGATGTCTCTGAGAAGCAGAACCGCGCTCCCTTTCCCTGCGTGCTGGGGTGGGGGCAGTGGGGCTGGGCTGCCGGCCATCGAGGCTCGCACACATCCCTGGGGGAGGAAGCTGGAGCACCGCAGCGAGCCATGCTCTCGCCTGCGCAGGTGATCCAGTGCCACTGTGGTGCGGGGGATGAGACAGCAAAGCCGTGTCCCCCCTGCCAGCCGGACCCTATCCCAGAGCCAGGAGAAGGGGTGCCAGGAGTGCGGCAGGACCCTTCCACGGGAGCACTGTCTCCTGTGGGTGCCCCGGTTAGTGCCCTGGCTGTGACTTTGTGCCCACAGGCTTCTCAGAGGGCGGTGGTGTGGCAGGGACAGGGGTATGGGCTGCAGGGAGTGGTGCTGGGCTCAAGCAGTACCGGGTGCTTTACCCTCCCATGGTGATGCTGGGTGCGCTGCTGCAAGACGCCTTTCCCTCCATGCTGAGGGCTTTGCCCCGGGTGCTTGGTTCTCCCTTCCCTGTGCTCTTGTGTTCCGGGATGCAGCTGCCGGTGAGGCGGGAAGCGGGCTGAGCTTGCAGATGGGCGGCTGAGCCCGGGCTGCCTCCCAGCCCAGCGCCAGGCGGGGTGGCCGGTGCAGGGGCTCTGCAGCAGCCATCCTCGCATGCTGGAGGGATGGAGCCCCGTGAAGGGTTAACGGCTCCGGCTGCAGGAGGTGCTCAGCAGCTTGCTCCAGTTGGCGTCTTTCCCAGAATGCTTTGGAAAAGCACAGACCTCTGACCCTCAGTACAAACTGAGCCCAGCACGTGGGAGGCAGAAATTACTCCCAGACCTGCAGGCTCCAGGGTTTACAAGCTGCCTGCAATAAAGCAGCCATTTTTTCCGACAGTCACTAAATCTCCCCTTTTAGCTCTGCCGCAAAACTCTCCCCTTCGGTCCCGCATCCTGCTCCGGCTTCTCAAATCAGAAACATCTCCCAAGGCGAGGCCAGGCTTTTCCCCCCGCGATGAAGGCCAGGGAGCGTCTGTGAGTGATGCACCTCGCCCTGCAGTGGTGGGTCCTGTCTGCCTTGGCATTTGTCCCTGTGTCTGCCTGCCTGTGTCCTGCGTGGACCGGCCTCACTACAGCAATCCTTGGTAGGGTCCTGCACCTGCCCGTGGGGTGCACATCTGCACCTCTGAGCCCTCACAAGGCTGGTGGGGTGATGCTGGAGATCAGACAATCACGGAATGGTTTAGGTTGGAAGGGAACTTAGAGCTCATCCAGTTCCAACCCCTTGCCATGGGCAGGGGCACCTTCCACTTCACCAGGTCGCTCAAATCCCTGTCCAGCCTGGCCTTGACCACTTCACCTCTCCATCTTCTCATGGAGATGGGGCAGCTGGCAGACTGCATTTTGGCATTGCCCCAGTGTCTGCGCTGGGGACCGGGAGCCAAAGGGCAAAGGTTTTGTTTCCCGGCTTTGCTGATGGCTGCAATGGCTTTGGGTAAGGCCTTGCTTTTTGTGCACCTCTGTTCTCTCTTCAAAGGGGAATAGGAGCCACAGGGTTCGCACTTCCCCGTCTTCGGCTCCTTAGGTAACTTCTGCCTGCACTCCCTGCAGTGAGCAAGGGATTAATCTCTGGGGAGGCTGGCCAGTTCCTATGTGAGATCACTGTGTGAGATGCTCACGAGGCTTCACCAGCCAGGTTTGTAACGCCTGCTGCAGTGCAGAGTGCAAAGTGCTGCTTATACTCATACGATTCCATGGCCTTCCAGTTGTGTGGAAGCGCTGAGTCAGCATGGAGTGTCGGGCTCTGCATGTCTGGTGCCATGCGGAGCATGCCAGCGTGTTGTGTTGCTGCACAGGGCATGGGGAGTGCATGTTCATGTTTGTGCGGTGCTTTGGGAACAGAGGTCCTTACGAGTGCCTACCATGCCATGGGCACCTTGAGATCCAGATAATGGGAGCTGGTATTTGAAAACAGCTTCTTCCCTGCGCCTCCCACCTCCTGTGTACATTCCTCGGGCAGGGAGCAGACAGAGGTGGGGGCCCTTCTGTGCAGCAGCCTTCCTAGCAGATGCAGGACACCTGGGATGAGGCTGGTCGCCCTCGCCTTGGCCAGTAGATGGGCACCAGCCTGGCGACGCAGCTCCAGAGGTGGCTGGAGGGAAGCAGCTCTAGGGCAGCCCTGCAGTCGTGGCCTTTGGCTGAGGTTCTTTCAGACCCTGCAGTGTGCTGAGGCCCGTGGCACAGCGCGGCAGGGAAGCCATTTTCCTAAAGACATCTCGGGCTGGTCTGGGGTCCGCTCAACACGCAACAGGAAAGCACATTCACCCAAAGTCCCTTCTCTCCCCTCCGCAAGAGCTTGGTTTTGGTTTTAAATCTATATGGCAGGCGACCAAAGTGGCTGAGTCAGTGAGCTGGCTGGCCACCAAAAGTAAAACTGCGGGTTTGTCCCCTCCCTTGTTCTCCCTCTTCCCCCCGGATTTGTTTCTCCTTCGCTTAGTGACAGTTCCGTGTATTGACAACAAACCTCTCTCTGCCTCCTCGTCTCTCAGGACCAGGACAAGTGGAAATTGGTTTTTGTTCTCAGAGCCGCTCTAGGGGGAGAAGGTGCAGGGTAGGAAGCCGGGCTCTGCCTTCCTGCTTCCGCCTGCAGTGATGCTGCCTGGTGTGGAGGGGAGCTGCCCGCCCTGCCCAGGCCAGAGCCTGAGGCCGATCTCCTATGGGCAATTAGAAGATGGAGGGACAGAGAGGTGAAGTGTCTTGGCCAAGGCCATGCAGGCCAGGCCTGGTTGGTAGGAGCTGGGGAGCAAGTCCCCCCCCAGCTGCTGGTGCCCAGGAGCCATGCTGGCTCTGGGCTGCCTTTGAGGGGTGCAGGAGGAGGGGAGAGGCGATGCTCTGTTCCCAAGTGTTTAGTGCTCCTGGCTGCAGGCGTGGCTGCTCGAAATGCGCCCTGGAGTCGGTGCTTCCACTGGGAAGACAGTGAGGCAGCAGCCCTCCTGCGTGGCAGCCCGACACCCTGCAGAGGGGCAGCCGTGTGCTGTTGTGAGGGGTACAGGGTATCCAGCGTCCTCTAGCAGGCTCTGTGCGCAGCTGAATGGATTCTGTACCCCTCTGTGCTCAGTGGCTGACCCATTACCGGGCCAGAGGTGGTGTAGGGGGTCTGGTTGGTGGGATCCAAGTTGGGCTTGTTGGTTGTGGCCAGCCTGTGTCCCAACCTGATGTGTGACAGGCTGTGGGATCTCACTGTGTGTCCCAGCTTCGAGGGGTCGCTCACAGCAGTGAAACTTCAGAGGAAACAAAGGATGCTCCTCCTGGAGAGAGTGGGTTTCAGATGCAAATCGGCCGGTTGGTTTCAGAGACAGATTTTCTTAAACTGTACGTTGGTTTTTGCTATTTCAAATGTAGAAATGGCAGCAAATGCTCCAGCATGACTCTGGCTTCTGCATCCTTCAGCAAGAGAGCGAGAAGCCGGGTAGCTGCTGGGAGCCATGCAGGGATCTGAGGATACCTGCACTGGTCTGAACTAGTTTTCTGCTTCCTCTGTCATCTGTCACTGCTCTGTTGTAAGACATGCTTCCAAGGCAGCAAAAGCAGGGAAGGAGAGAAATTGATTCACTGTTTTTTATTGCAGCAGGAAAGGATGTGATGGGATAGGAAATGTAAAAGGCAAAATAAATCCTACAGAATATTCTGCTCTGTTGAAATGAAGGAGCTTAAAGGTGCCTGAGGAGGCTTGAGAACACGGTGGGGAATGCTGACATGTGGGAATGATAACTTGGTCCTTACAAGATACGTCTCTACATATGTAGTTGTGCCCCCACCTCTTCTCTGATGGTCAGTGGCCCTGCGTGTTCTATAAAGCTGGAAGCAGCTAGGGAAATGCTGCAGTCTGTGTGCATCTGCAGTTCATGCAGGAACCGTGGTAGCAGGACAGAAGCAGTGAGGAAAATGGCAAAGTGCTGCTTGGATCCGGCTTTTGTTGGCAGAGATTTAAGAGGCTGGAAATGAGTAGAGGGCAATGGATGCTGCACGTCTGCTGGGCACAGAGGGAAGGAGCCGTGAGGTCAGGAGGTAGCTGCTGGGGATGCAGCTCCTGCATTTGTTCCTAGTCCTCAGTCTGTCCTTGCTTCTCTTCCCTTCCCTCTCTCTTAAGAGCTTGTGCCCCTAGGGTTGAGGAGGTGTGGGAAGAGGAGAGCTCTGTAGCAATATTTGAGTGTGTCTCCGTTGGAATAACAGCGCCTGATTTAGGCACACTCTTTTCTTCAACTTACTGAAGGTCATTCACTCAGCAAATGTCCAGGATAGAAGAAGAGCAGGCATGGTATGGAAGGGGGAATATAGTAGCTCAGAGTGACCTGCAGATTGCTAGCACCCGTGGCTGGCTGCTGAAGTGGAGAGCGTTGTTTCTTGCTCGACTTGGAGCCCGCTGGGGTCTGACCTGGTACGGGTGTGATTTGTGTGCAGTGCTTTGGAAGGTGTCTGTGTTTCTAACCTCATCACCAGGAAAGACACTTGTAACAAGGTCTGACCCATGGGCAAACTTTGAAACAAACACAAATTCCTGCATCAAATCAATACCTGGATCAATGGTTTTTTTTTTCCTCTGTCAGAAACAGGGTAGAGCTGTGTTGACTCATCTGCTGAGGCTGTTTCCCAGCACATCTCCCCACCAAAGCCTGAAATGAAGAGCTGGATTTTCAAGCTCTTTCCATTTACATTGTCACCCAAGTTTAAGGTGTTACCTGCATTGTAGGTTTGTTGAAACGTCTCGGTTATAGTTCTTGGGGCTGGCTGGCTATCATCTCAAGAACATCAGAGGGTGAAATAGGCTGAGCCGCTTGGCACACCCTGAGCAAAAGGGTGGTGGTACGTAGTTTCTGCCCTCTGCTCTTACTACCTGTCAAGGTAGCAAGTGGCACAAGCTGATTGCCCTGAGGCAGCCCCGTCCCTACCGCAGCCAGGCACTTCTGTGCTTGAGGCTTTGTCTATGGTTTTACTTGGTGTGGAAGAAGAAAATCACTCTTGTAGAAGTAGTTAGAGGTGAAAACCTAGCTGCTGTCTGATCCTTGGGCTGTCATCACTGCGTGGAGGATGAACGCTGGTTGTCCCCTCCCTGTGGCTGTACATGCACATTGCCCTGTGATGTGGTGTCAGCAGGGCCAGCAGCCTGGCCTGAGCTTCTTTGTGATAGTCCCCACTGAATAATGGGTGTTTGAGTAGGAGCTGTGCTTGACATGGAGCAGGTGGACAGTACTGTGCCCAGAAGATGCTCAGGAGGATGGTTTGCTCCTGGACTGTATGTCCGGAGTTGGGAACTGACAGCTTATTTCCCATTTTGCCTTGTGAGCGTCATAGCAATTATTATCCTCTGGATTTGCCCATGCGAAATGAGGCTGATGGGTTTGGCAGTCAGAAGGGTGAACCTAGTGATGTCTTCGGTATTTGGAGAGGCCTACAAGAGACTTGGAGCCCAGTCTGCCCCAGGAGAAAGCTATCATGTCTGCAGTAGGAGCCTTGCCCTGTGCACATGGAGTGCTTGAGGAAATCCTGCAAGCCCCAGCTGGATGTGGATGTGAGCGGGATGGCGTGTCTCTGGCCTCACACAGATCAGGCTTTACTCGCTTTCACAGTGAGGTTCTGGTGCCTGGAGGTGGGATTGCTGACTTTGCTGAGCCAAGCTTTGAACAAGAGAAGCACACCCTCCCTTCCCTGCCGCGCTGCAGGCAGGCTCGCTCTCTAGGTTGCAGTGCCAGGGCCCAGGGGCAGCGGGACCTCTCAGGCTAAGCTGCTTTATGCTGAGGCCAGGCTGCAGCAGGAGCAGAGTGCCTTGGCCGTGTCTCGCTGAGAAGGGGGCACGGCAGGACTTCGCTGCCATCGCACCCCTGGCAGCATCATCCATGTTCTCTCACACCCACGCTGCGGTGCAGACGCGCACACGTGTGCAGATGCAGGCTCGTACCAGCGCAAACATGCTCGTGCGGATTCACATGGATCTGTGGTTAGGCGGGTGCACCCACGCCAACACGGATGCAAATGGAGCCGTGCTGGTGCAGGCTTGCTCGCCTCGCAGAGGCAGACGTGTTCGCGTTCGCACAGCTCCAGGCTTGTACATGCTCCTGCACTCGCAAACACGGGTGACAGAGTGAAGCCACAGTGCTGGGCTATTTTTGGGAGCACTCCTAAGAATTGTGAGCATGCTTCAGATGTTAGAGTCTTAGATGGGGGAAAGCTAGAACAGATGGCTGGAGGGTTCAGAGCAGCAGCCCTGCTGAGAACAGATATTTATAGGCAGATTTAACCCTTGTGTGGTCTTGAGCCACGTTTAAAGGCACAGTGTTTGAATGGAAGGGCGCGCTGCCGAGCGATGAGCTCTGAGGCTGTGCTGCCCTGCCTGTGAGCTGATTATCAGGGTAGCCTGGAAATCCCATCCGTGGTCTACCTCTGTCCTGAATGCAGGCTTGTGGCTTTCCCTCAGCCATAGAGCCAGGTTTCTCTAAGCCTCGGTGAAACTGGGCCGGTCATGCCTGTCTCTGGCTGTCTGGGCTGAGGCAGTGGGCGCTGCGGCTGCCTTGCACTTGCGTGACCAGCGGAACGAGGACAAAGATTGTTTTGTCCCTCCTGCCCTGATTTTTCTTTCTGCTTTCCCCCTCATCCCCTCCCACCCTGCTTTTGCCAGAGGTTACTCAGGTTCTTCCTCTTCCTTGTTGGAAGGAGAGGCTATGTTTTCTTTCAGACATGCTGTCTTGTAAAGACACACAGGTTAAACTCTGCCCTGTCAGATCTGTCAGGTGGTTTTACCTGCCCTTGTCTTGGGCCCTCTTGGTTGAGCGTGTAGGGAAGAGGAATATCCATCTGCAGGCTGCACTGGTTTGTTGATCGGAGCTGGATGCAAAGTGGGGAGCACGTTTACATTGGCACATCTCTTTATTGTCCTTTCTTTGAGGGCCTCCCATTTGGGACCAAAAGCAGCGCTGTGTTTAACTTGTGCGGTGTGTCTGGAGGCGGGTTTGGCCAGGTTGGGTAACAGCAGCAGCAGAGAGCAAACTGGGGGCAAGGTGTAAAGTGATGCCCGCTGGTGGGAAATGTGAAGAGATGACACAACAGTTACCTGGGAGTCGCAGGTAACTCTGAAAGCATGAATGGGGCACAGACCTGGAGATCTGCCTGAGGCCGCTGCTTGTTTGTCAGCCTGGCTCTGGGAAAACTGGGGAGCAGTGGCACTCCTGAGCTAATGTGGGACGCCGGGAGACTGGGTGAAAAAGTAGTAGATGGGGACTGCTGGCAGGGTGGGGCTGCAGGTCAGAGAATTGCTCATCTGAGCTGCACCTCCCTCCTGTGGGGACTTGGGCTACTCTAGATGTTTGGAGCTGCACTCCATAGTCTGCAGGGTTCCCTGGGAGGCAGTGCTGAGCTCTTTTCCCCTTCTCATTGCGCTGCTCTGCTCCCTGGGACTTGTGTCTGATGTTGGAGGCAGCACACAGCAGCCCTTGGTCCAGAGTCAGGTTCCTGGCCATTCCTTCACGCAGATGCGCAGTGTATGCTTCAGTTAGCTGAGTTTGTTGTTGTGTACCCTGGTCCCGTGCCCAAGGGGGGGGGGGGGGGGGGGGGGGGGGGGGC
>JASSUY010034030.1:19971-50109 GCA_032466535.1 Forpus xanthops
CCCCCCCCCCCCCCCCCCCCCCGGGAGGCTCTGCTGAAGTCTGGGAGCGTGACGGAGAGCTGGCCTTGCCTTGGGTAGGATTTCCTGCTGTGTCGGGATCAGCTCTGTGTCTTGGGGAATGAATTCGGAGCATCCCAAGTTTTCTTTGCACTGACGTGCTGGGGCCTGGAGATGCAAATCTGCAGGAGAGTAGGAGTATGTTGGAGCTGCTTCCTTCCTTGCTTACTCATCCCACTTTCAGACTGTGGAGGCTTGAAATGCTGTCACCACCACCCCTCCTGAACCGCCCTTGCAGTCATGTTCTCACTGCTCACGTGTGTGTCAAGTTGTGGAGTTCTCAGGTTTCCCAGAAGCTCTTGGTCCCGGGTCAGCACCTGCACCTGCCATGGAGATGTGACTTTGGGATGAGAAGAACCTTGCTCCTCGTGCTCCATTCCCCCCGTGACACATCCGGAAAGCGCAGCTGATCCTGGTAGAGACCCAGGTGGAGTGCTGGCATGTGGACAGCACTCAGCCTCCGGCTCACAGCCAGGCCTGCTGCACTGGCAGTTCTGTGCCGCTGGCTGTCTGACTGCATTTTGTACCCAGGCAAATAGGTAGGAGCGAGGCTTCGGCAGGGCCATCGGGCACGCTGGTATGGTGTTCCTGCACCTGGCTGGCCACGTGTAACTCCATGGGGCTCTCCTCCTACCTGAGTGGCAGTGAGGACCCACCCAGTGGGTAACTGCCAGGCAAAGGGATCTGCCCACACTTGCCTGGCCTCCCACAATGGCCCCATTGTTCCTGAGAGGGCCAGGAGGAGGCTGCCTGCAGCTCTCTGGGCATCATTAACCCTCTGCCTACCAGCAGCAGAGCGCATGTGGAGCTGGAGCTCCTGTGGGAAGGTGGAGGAGCTCCCACCACCAATGAGTACAAGGAGGGGAGCTGCAGGGAAGCGCCTGCCTCTCTGCCTCCAAACCCATGGGCTGCTGCTCTTCTGAGGACAACCTGCACATGCCTGTGGTGGACATGTACATAGAGAGGCAAGGCTCTTGATTTCGCCTAACAAGGTGTAGGGAGGCTCTCTGCCTTCTCCCAGGTTGCTTGCTGCCATGACCTTGCTTTGAGAGCAGCCCTTGTCCAGCCCTGGCACAGCCCCCAGTGTCCATGGTGTTCTGGTCCCTATGCGTGTGCCAGAGCAGGACGTGTCTTCAGGAATGAGATGTTTGGAGTGTTTGGGTGCTAACTCCAGTGGCCAAGGTATTGCTGTGGAAGCTGTTTAAAGTGATTCCAGCCTGATCACAGTGCTTTCTTCCTTCCTGTCCTGTAATGTGATCGTGGGCCAACGAGCTGCTGGTGGCCTGCTGTAGCTTCTGGTTCCTGTTGTCATGGGGGTGCCGCCTGGGAGGGCGCAGGCATGCCGCGCCGGTGTGCTCACGCTGCCAGGGTGCCGTGTTTATGTGCCTAAAAGGACAGCAAGTACCCTGTCACCAGCCAAAGGAGCTGGACATCTGCATCCCTGTCTGCTGGCCAGCTCCGCACTTTGGGTAGCAGTGATGCTTCCCCATCAGCTGACTCTGGGGATTATAGGGCTGCCTCGGCACCCCAGCTCCATTGCAGGTTTCCTCTCTAGAATCTGTGGGTTGAGGGAGAGGAAGAGGCATTTGGCTGGCATGCCAAGGCTGTGCATGGGAAGCTTTTTTGTGGCTCTCAGTCATCGGAGGTGTCCATCCTGGTGTGTCTTGTGCTAGCTCAGAGACTTCATAATTGGCTTGGTAGTCCAGATGAAACCTAATAGATACCCTGTGAGCATCACCAATTAGTTGTACTGCAATCCCAGCAGCTGTTTTGCTTATATCATGACCTAAAGAGCTACCTTGCTTCCAAAAGATCTGTAATCTCCACTTCTCCCCCTAGGTAGCCTTTGCACTCTCCCCCTTCCTTTGTTCCTTGGCCTTTGGCGATGCAATAACTTTTCTTTTCCATATGTTCTGGTTTTGAAATAACACCATAACTAGAGTTGAGCGTGCAGGGCCACCAGGACCACAGCAAACCCCAAAGCCTCCTACGAGCCTCAGCCTGGGGGGCTGCAGGAGTGTCAGAGACCGGCGCCCACTCACATCACAGGTTAATGTGACCCTGTCTCTCCTGGTGGAGAAGAGCGGTTCTCTGGTGGCAGCCCCAGAGCTGCTCTTTGGTCCCTCCTCCCTGTCCCTGGGTATACATCTGCTGTTAAACAGGGGTCCCGCTCCCCCCCCATCCCAAGGGCTGCAGTCAGTGAGGTGAGGCAACTCCTGGCTCTTTCTGCTGTCAGGGTTAAGATCGCTGTGCCTCTGCAGGAGTGTGGTGAGCTCCGGGGGTGTTTGTATAAGGGCACGGTGGTGCCTGGGCCTTGGGGCTAGGTCTGTGGGGAAGGCCGTACCTCTTCATATCCCCTGCGTGGGAGGAACGGGGAATTTCAGCTCGAGGTGTGCCGGAGGTGAAGCGTGGTGGGTGAGAGGGCGGAGCAGTTCCCCTTTCAGGGCATGCAGTGGGGAAGCCCCTCTCCCACACCGGTGCAAGCCTGAAGTCCGATGGTGAAGCAGGTGGGGAGCATGGGTTCCCCTGTCCTGGAGGTCCCCCTGTCCCTCTCCAGCCCAGCGCTGGGGTCCCAGTACCAGCTGCCACCACTCAGCAGCAGGATCTCCGCTGCCGGAGCCTGAGTGCAGCCGATGTGCACTGGGGAAGGTGAAGGGTTTCCCAGGGTGGAATTTCCTGCGAGGCAGATGTGTGGCCGCTTCGCCTCTGACCTTAAACCCCGATGTGCCTTAGTCATGATGGCATGCAAATACGAGGTGACCGGGGTGGGAGCTGCTGGGAAAAGGAAGTGACCTCAGCTGGGTTTAAATATAGAGCCCAGGCTCCATGCGTGCTGGGCCTGGCATTTGTAATCATGGAGGAGCACTCCACAGCTCTGCATCTCTTCTGCAGCCTGGGCTGGAGAAGGCAGTGTCAGGCACGGTGCTGGGGCAGCCAGCCTTGCTGTGCCTCCTCTTTGCTGCATCGTGCTGTCAGCTCCCCCTCCCAGTTGGGCACAGTGCTGCAGTCTGTTGTTTGGTGGCCCCCAGGTACCCGATCCTCTGCTTTAGCTGCAGGTGTGTCCTTTGCATGTTGCATTTAGTGCTGGGACTGGGTGCAGGAATGGAGCCTGAGTCTTCCTTGACACTTGTCTATTCCGGGAGCAGACCCAGAGCCCTGGGGCCCTGAGTGATCTGAACAGTGCATACAGTCAGGTCAGAGTATGGCTGTCAGACCAAGCCTTCCTGTGTGTGTCTTTAAGTGTCTGGCTCTGCTCCCTGGACTCCTGGGTGCTGTGCCCTAGCCGAGCTGCAGCGCTCGGGTGGCTGTGGGGCACATGGAGCTCCCTGCGGGTCTCTTTACTGACCCAACAGGTCACAGGAGCCATGGAATAATTCCTCGTTATCATCCCAATAGGGCTGCATGTGACTGTTGAGTAATGTCTGGCACATGCGGGGTTTCTGTAAGGAAGGTGCCAGTTGGACTGGGGAGCTGCAAATGTGGTGACAGACCTGGAGACTCAGGACAGGAAGACAGGTTCTGCCTGAGGGTGCAGGAGGCAGCAGAAGAGTGGGAGAAACTGATGAGCTGGGGCAAGGAAGTGCTAAGAAACACTCTTCTAACACTGATGGATTGAAGCAGGCTGTGGGGCAGAAAGCAGGCGGTATTCCCAGTTTACCTCACTCTCTCCAAGCCTCAGTCTCCACCTGTGTTATTGGGGGGATGTCCATCCTTAGGTGGAAGGGAATGCAAGTCTGAGGTTTTGCATACTAAAGACCTTTGAGACTCATGGCCAAGCAGCCCTGCTGAAATGCATCATTGCTGAGGCAGCTCCAAATGGCAGGAGGTCAGCAGGGCCTGCCAGAATGACTCTGAGAACTGCAAGGATTCAACAGAGCGTTAGGTTCTCTCTGGAGGTCTTTTAGAACCCTCCCGTACAGGCAGTGAGGGCAGTCACCACTTCTGCTATTGGAAAGGGCAGGAGAAGGATCCCAGAAGTGAACAGGAGAGAAAATGGGCTTCTGCAGGCTATTGATCTGGTGGAGAAAGAGCAGGATAACTTCGTGATGCATTCAAAACGGATGACTCATGTCAGTGCAATGTTGTGCTATGGAGATCCTGCCTCCCCATGTCTCTGAGTCTGGCCAACCAAAGCAAGGCTCAAATGAGAATACCTTTACCAGCAGCAGCCTGGTTTAAGGCTGTTCTCGCTGGTGATAAACATGCTCTGGCGAGTGATGGGTATGGGGTTAGGGAGATGCTTCTGCAGAGGCTGGTCACAAGCATGCTGGCTCAGAGCTCTGCTCATCTTGCTCGGGTGGTCCTCTGACTGCTGGAGCCCATCGCTGCCTCTGGGCTGGGGCTGGGACTGGCTGGTGGGCAGCAGTGCCCACTGGTTTTGAGGGGTTTGTTTCTTGCTGGAGCAGACTCAAAAGGTCTTACAAAAAGGATTGGTTTGAAACAACCTTTTTAGAACCCTTTAGCAAAGGTCAAGTTTCCGATTGGAGTCTTTTTCTCAAATCAGAAATGATCCAAGAGTCTCAGACTGCAGAAGTCTTGCTTCTGGAGAGCTTGTAGTAGTCTTTGCCTCCATGAAGCGCTCTGACTTCAATGAAATTGTGTGGTATTTCTTTGGAGGTGTTCCAGCCCCCTCTGCTTTAACCCCCGGGGGGGACTGGTAATCTTGGAATGGTGTTAGGTGGAGTGCCTGTGATCTCATCCAGCCTTGGGGTGAGAGGTACTGCAGGAGGGGGCCACGGGTCTTTGGGGTGTTCCCTTTTGCTGTTCTCTGCCTAATGCCTTCCTCAAGAGCCCCTTGAGCTTGCCTAGAACCTCTTATTTCCAAAGCCAAGGTGTTTGCTTGAGTCTGTGGTGGTGTCCGCAGGAGGTTTTAGGTCGGGCTTGTCCCAGGGTTGCTGTTAGTAGTGAGCGGATGGGTGGCTGTCAGCACAGGCGATGTGCTTGGAGGGCATTTGCAATGGCAGCCCGGTCTCCTCACTTCCTCCAGTGGCTGGCGAATAGGAGCCAGGTGACTTTCTGCTCGTTGCATCACTCTGCCACCACCCGCCTTGTCCGATCCCGTTCGGGTTCGGGATCTTCAGGGCACGTCAGCGCAGCTCAGGAGCCCGGGCTGTGCTCTTCCTGCCTGTGTTCGAGTCAGGAGGCGTCTGGGTTTCACAAGAGCTCTCCCCAGCATCTGACAGGAGGGAGGTGCAGCAAAGGTCCTTCCTTCCTGAATCGTCATGTCTCTGGTTTCCCAGCTTCTTCATTGGCCCTTTCCTCCGACAGGGATAGCATGGCAGCAGTGTCAGCCAGCACCAGGGCAGGGAAGCTGTGGGGCAGGCAGACTGGCAGATAGCAGGCTCTCCTGCCCCGTTGGGAGGCAGGCTCGGGCTCCACATTCCTGTGGCGATGTTGGGAATCCGTGTTATCGTCCTTTGGAGCATGATTCACCAGAAAGTCCTCCGGGAACGCAGCGGGGTTTCAGGTTTCTTGATCTATCAGCTAGCAATTCCGGGATTGCGAATATATCAGCCCAGGCTCTCCTGGCCTGGAACTTTGCCTCCCCTTCTGCTGCTGCTCAGACTGCACTGGAGGAGACTTACTGAAAGAAGTTTGTGTTGTTTTGGTTTGAGGTTTCTTGTCCGCGAAGGTCCCAGTCTTTGATTTAAAGACGTGGCTTTTCAGCTGTACGAGATGCAAATACCCTCTGTACTTAGACGTAGCACTCCAGTATTTGTTGTGCCTTGTAAGCCTCCCTCCCTGCCTGAGGTAAGGCCGGGTTGTCTCTCCCGTTAAGGATGGGGAGGTGGAGGCACCCAGAAACAGTACATCTTGCTCGGGGTCACTTGTGGAATCGGTGGCAGCCAGGGGTAGAAGCCAGGAGTCTTGGCTCCTTGCTTTAACCACTGGGAATTCAGTTTGCTATTGTCTTTAAAACTAGAGGGCTGGAACAGTGGGTGTGTTGCTACATTGCAGAGGGAGCCAGTTTTCTGTGCAGTCTCCTTTTTGTCATGTTCTTTTCAAGATGTTTTGGATCATTTGCCTCTCCATGCCAGTGCATCTACTTTCGAATGGATTCTCTTCTGCGGTCCAGATGTGTGGTATGCCTGCTGGAATCTAGCTTGAATTTAGGGGTGTGTGCAGGGAGCTTTGAGCAATCAGGATGCCGATCGGCGTGGTGCAGCCAGACGGATGAGAGGCCAGGGTGGATCCCCACTATGCATCTGCAACAGAATCCAACTGTTGCTACTCCCGAAAGCAGAGCAGAATCCGCAGGCAGCTGCTTCTGGCATTTCTCCCATTAGGAGCTGTGAGGGGAGAGCGATCAGTCTCAGTGAAGGCTGGAAGAGGAGGGCTTCTCGAGGTGTAGCTGGGGCCCCCCACCAGCCTGTGGTGGCTTTCTGTCTAGGGCCTGGCTGAGTCAAGGTGCGGGCTGCCCTTCCTGGAGCACCAGCCTGCTCCCAAAATGAAGGAGGAAGATGGCTGCCCCAAAAGCATATCGTTCCAGAGGGATCTCGCAGCCAGCAAGGCTCGTCCACGTTGCAGGCAGCGTCTAAAGGTTTCCTTGGGGTGGCTGCCAGGTCCTTTGGGATCAATGCATGTGACCCCTGCAATCTGACCTGGGAACTGGAGGGGTAGGGGCTCATCTTGAGCATTAGTCTCTGGACTCTGCAGGCATGGTCTTAGGCGGGCCCCGGTTTTGTTCCTCCATACAGTATTCACATGCCTGTGCTCTGCAGCACAAGGGGTGCGCATCAGAGCTGCTGGGCATCCACATTCTCAGTGCAGTACTTTGGGATCTGTTCTGAATGCCGATGTGTCCGTTCAGATGTGCCACAGGCAGACCTGCCTCTGTCGTCGGTACGGATGGCGGTCACAGCCCCTCCTGTGCCGGGCTGGCTGTGCCCTGGTGTCAATGGGTCTGTGCCCTGGTGTCAGTGGGTCTGTGACCCTCGGAACTGTGGCGTGACATATTGCACAGCCTGTGAGCGCTTGCAGCAGGCAGGGACTCCGGGCCACCAGCAGCAGGAGCTGCTGCAGGGCTTGCTTTCTGGAATGCTTTCTGGCAGCAGCCTCTTCCAGCAGGGCTAAAGGCTCCTTGTGGCTAGGCAGCCAGCGGCTGCAGGCAGCGTGTGCACTTAACGCTGCAGCTTGTGCCATATGGACCTTCTCCTCCTCCCTGCTTGCCCTCTCTGTGTCTCCTTCCCTGCTTTGCTCCCCTCCCCCTGCGAGCGGTTTGACAGAGCAATTGGGCAGGCACTGGTACAGCAGCTCTGACATAAATCTCTCCTGGTGTGGAATAAGGGGTATAAATATCCAGAGAGTGATGTGATCTTTCCAGCTGCTATTAATAGGTCCCTGGAGAACAAGAGCGAGCAAGCGAGACTGGCTGACACTTAAAGGGCTAGCAACTCCCTTATATGCCGTGAAAATTAATCAGCGCTGTGGCTCACCATCTTCCTCCAGGCTAGAGCAGAGCCCTCCGAGGTGCATGGTGAGGAGGTGGAGGAGGCGGAGGAGGAGGAAGCAGCTAAAGGCTGGCTTGTTAGGAAGCAGTGATAGGCCAAGCTGGGCTGCTCATGGAGGATCCCACTCACTCAGCGGGACTGCTGGGGCGGGCAGTGCAGTGCACGGCGTGGTTGGTGCAGGCAGCTCAGAGGCAGGCAGGTGCAGAGGAGCCCATTCTGCAGGCAGGGGACTCCTTGGCAAGGAATGGCAACCTGCAGCCTGCACCTTGTGGTGACTGCTGTCTGTTGGGGGTTACGGGTCTGCCAAGGGTGCTGTGCTCTTTGCTTCCGTGCCATCCAGGGAGCGATGTTTTGCCCTAGAAGAGCAGGCACTTGGCTTTTGCCAATGTTATGTCCCCAAGTGTGCCTTCAATAACCCAGGACCAGTGTGCGTAGGGCTGCTGGGCTCTGGTGACGCTGTTTAGAGATGCAGGGTTTGGCTTGGAGGCGGTGCTTCCTGTCCCTGGGTGGCAGAAGAAATCTGTGCAGAGCATCTGGCTTGCATGGTCCAGATAGGAGAAGTAGACCACAGGCCCTGGAACCCTCCATGTGCTGGGAAATTTCTCAGCCTGTACACGGGAAAGGTTCTTGAGTGCATGGTGGAGGTGGCACACTAAGCACTTGGTGGGTGTTAGCAAACAGAGAGGGATTCCTCACCTTCCATGGACGTGTGGTTTGCTCTCCTCCTCCTCTGCTCCCCGAGGAGTAGGGAAGATGTGACAGGCAGAGGGGGGCTCTGCAGCTTTGCGGCCGCTGGTTGGGGTGGTGAGGAGACAAGCAGAGGAACACGGGGCCCGGATGCAGGAAGAGTTATGTGCTCTAGGTGGAGAAAGCCGGGAGTAGTTCTCATGGGATTGTGCATCTTTCCATACTGGTGCTGTCTCCAGTGCCTTGGCGGTGAATGCTGTTCAGGCCAGGGAAAGCTGGTGTGTAAGAGCCTCCATCCCAGTGGCTGGGTGCTCTGCCCTAACCTCCTCTTCCCTGCACGCTCTGCCTCAGCCTGCGGGGCTACTCAGAAACGTGGGCTGGGACTGCTGGCAGGAGAGCCTCACGCTGCTGTCCCAGCAGGCCTGTGGCACATTGCATCATCCTACTGGGCTGGATGCTGCAGTGGATTCTGCCTCACCCAGGGCCCTGGAGCAGGAGCTGCAGCAGTCCCTCAGGCCCCTGGGAGAGACAGGGATACTGCTTAGCTGAAGAGTGCCAATGCTTCCTGGCCCTGCCCTTGCCTTGCTGCCCACCGCCTCCTTCTCCTCAGCAGCCTCAACCTTTTTAGTCTTCCCCTGTCCCATACCAGCTTTCTCTTTATAGGCTTGCACCATTTTCTCTCTGCTCAGTTGTGTCCCTTATGTTTGGCAGAGCAGAAGCAGCTTAGCTAGCTGCAGAAGGGGTCCCTGAAACCGTCAGGCACCAGATTTCTGTTCAGGGTCACAAAGTTATCTGAGCTCTGGGATATGCAACTCATCCCTAAGGATCCTTCCGCTCAGCAGAGAGCAGGCTGTCATGGAGCGCCCTGCCCTCATCACGGCCTCAGCCACAAGGGCTCTCGTGTCCATGCCTGTGCCTCGGAGCACGGGCAGGCTCCATGCATGGCATGGGCGGGAGTGAGCTACTTGTCTGCACGCAGCTGACTGCGGAGCGGGACCCTTTGCTTGGAGGGTCGCTGTCTGATCCCAGCAGGAGTAGCCCTAGCGCTGTGCCTGTGTGAGGAGCACCCGCTCACCAGCTGCCCTCTTCTCCTGCAGGTTTCTGACCAAAGGGCCTGGGAGTTCCCTCCACTGGTGCTGTGGGAAGCCTTAGCCAATCCAATGCACCCTGACAACAAACTGCCCAGCCATGGCAAGGCAGGCAGCAGCGGTGCCCCAGCCCAGCATCACAACGTGAGCCAAGCACCCCCCTGCAACCTGGGCTCTAAGGGTGTGGGGGCAGGCAGCCATGGCGGCAAAGCCACTCAGATCTCCCCTGGCAACTCTGGACTGAAAAACAGCCAGAACACTGTCCCAAACTTCAGTTCCTTGAAGGGCAAGGTGAAACGGGAACGAAGCATCTCGGTGGACTCTGGAGAGCAGCGAGAAGCCAGCACCCCTTCACAGGACGCAGAATCAAAAGGTAATAACTCTCCTAAACCTTGCCTCAGCACGTCCTACTTGTAGCTGCTCCAAGCGTCCTGGCAGGACCTGGGATGGGAGCAGCTGTGAGTATCTTGGGTTTCTGTGCTGCGGCTTCTGTCCAGGCTTGTCCTGGCTGCCTGTGTGCCTTTGCATCATTGCTCGTCACATCTGTGGTTTTGGGACCAGAGTAGCTGAGCAGTGTCTTTACATTCCAGCCCCTAAACTGTTTGTTGCATAAAGAATCTGGGACTCTGGGTTTTATGGGCTACTGAGGCTTTGCCATGTGTAGACTTTCAACGTGGGACCTAGTTGGGTTGTTTTCTGTCTCCTCGCTGTTGGCAAAGAGCTGCTTTTGTGGTGTTCTTGCAGCTGCCCAACGACTTGGTCATGGTTAGTGAGGAGGTGCTGTGAGGGTCACTGTCTGAACACTTCTGTGGTTTCATCAGCGATGGATGACTCTTGTGTTACAGCACACGGCTTCTGGAAAAGGGCTGAGTCAGTGCTTCCAAACCCTTTGGCTTCCCTGTCGTCACCAGCCTTCCCTGTAGCCTCTTGCGTTCCACCCAGCTCTGTGCTCTGTGGCTGCTTGGGGTGCTAGAGCATCTCGCAGGGGGGTTGTTGGAGCAGAAATCCCATTGGGGCCCTTGGTTCCAACCAAGGCTCACGCCTGGTCCCCAGATGCAGAGCCGCTGTTCTGGCTCATGCCCCTAAGCATTTGATTTCACAACCACATTTATCCATCCTGTGTCTTGATTCCTTTCCCAGAGTCCCTGGGTACCTTTAGCTACTTTCTTCCTTGGCTGCATCAGCCCCATCTGAAAAATGGAGGGAGGCAGGGAAGGCCCCTGCTCCATCGACATGTGCAAAGAGCAGAGTCTGTCTCTTCTTCCTACACAGGATGCGAATGTGCCCTCCTGTTCCATTTTCAGGTGTAATTGCTAGACCACAGACCCCTTACTTTTAGGGCTAGAGCCCAAAGCTCTCTGGTTCGGAACATCAGTTGGACATGTCCTGCTTTTGCAAATTCTTTTCAGACAGTAAGGAATCCGTATCATTTGAGCCGTAGCTCTCACACAGGAGTCTCACCAGGTCTGGCTACAAAGACAGGGAGCCCAGACCTAGCAGATGCTTCAGGATCTTTACCATGGCTGGGCAGATGTCAGCGCAAGGCACCTTGCCCAGTGCATCCTGGCTGGGTTGGCAGGGCCAGCGTGCAGCACGCAGTCATCCCAGCCCCTGCCAGGTCTCCTCAGCTCTTCTGATGGCTCCATCCTGTTGCAGGTGAGGTGGCTCCCCGTAGCAAGCGACGGTGTGTGCTGGAAAGGAAGCAGCCATATAGTGGGGACGAATGGTGCTCTGGGCCTGACAGTGAGGAAGACGACAAGCCCATCAGCAGTGCACACAGTGAGTGTCTACCTCCTTACCAGCTCAGAAACTTGAATGAAGCCAGATCCTGCAGCTCAGCAGGGCAGATGGCCCTGGCACCTCTAGCTTTACCTCTGCATGCTGACTTTCCTGCCTGTGTGGTGTGGTGGGCCATTGCAGTTGGTAGTGGTTGTGCTGGGAGAATGTTTGCAGCCATGCAGGGAAGTGTGGGACCTATTTTGTGGGGATGCTACTGAAATGCTGGAGGAGGTGTTGAGATTGAATGTCCCTGTTGTACCTGGCTCTAGCCACACTGGTAGCAGAATTACCACCTTGAAAGTGTGCGTGGCTGAACTTTGGTTAAGTGCTCTTGCTGTGGTCATAGGGGCAGCCGGACCACGCAACATGCATTGTGCTTCTTGCAGCAGTTAGGTCTGTGCCAGGCCATCCACGCAGCTATGCTTTAAAGGTGACTGAGTCTAAAGAGGCTCTCGGGGTCTTGACAGGGGTTCAGGCAGGGCTGAATTGGCCAAGGTATGCACCATTTGGGGCAATGAACTATAGGTGTCTCCTCTTTTCCAAGAGCATCAAAACTCTGGGTTTTACTTTTTGTATCTAGAATTCAGTTTACTTTCAGATTACAACAGGGAGAGTTTCTGAGGAAACACGGTAAGGTCCTTTGAGGCCCAAGGGCTGCAGATGGCGGAGAACACAGAAACGTATAAAATCAAGTACAGGGCGGCCTTTGTGTCTGCTGGCATATCTTAGCCATCTTCTTCAGGATGTGCTCCCCTCTGGTCTGCAGCCCTTGTGGGAAGGCTCAAGTGCTGCTTCCCTGTCGCTGCCTGCCTCAAGATGGGCCTTGGAGTGGGCTAGAGCAGGTCGAGGTGGGGCTGTCCAGGGCCGAGGGCTGGCAGCGCGGCAGCATGTGTGTCCCCATGTCACATTTCCAGTGATGTCTCTTCCCTTTAAACGCTGCTGTGGCAGGGCTGGGCTGTGGTGCTGGTGTTCCCAGGTCTGCTGCTGGGAGGTGAGTGCCGGGAGGCTGCTGGAGGGCAGCAAGGGAGCCTGCCCTGGGGGAGCAGAACAGCGGGTGAGGAGGAAGACAAGAGGAAGCAGGGTGCGCTGCTGGTAATTGCAACGCTTATTAATATTAATTAAGGCTATTATTTAATGCGGCTGATGACTAATGCGGCGCCAGCACCCCCGGTGTCCGTCCCGCGGGCAGGGACGGGCAGAGAGCCTCGGGCAGCGCTGGGGACCAGGAGGCGGCCGCCCGTAGGCGCCGGGGATGGCCGGGCGAGTGCTGCCACCTGCCGCCGGGCGGCAGCCCTCACCCTGCCCCGGCCCGGCCTCGGCAGCTTCTCTCCCGCTTTTCCTCCCGCAGATTGTAATGTAGCAGATCCTGCAATGTCCACGGCCCCACAGCTTGGCCCAGGGTCCAACCCGCTGCCGAACCTGAACGAGACCAGCTCCTCCAGCGTGCCCCATGGTGCTGCCCCCAGCTTACGGTCCGACGCTGCAGGTGGCGGGGCGGGAAAGCCGCCCTCGCAGTTCGTTTACGTCTTCACAACGCACCTTGCTAACACGTAAGTAGAAAACCTTATCTGTCCTCCGGGGATGGGCAAACTCTGTCGTAAACACACGCTTCCTCCCAGCAATGCCCGGCACTGTACCCTGCGACATGTGCCGAGGGCACGTCTGGTCAGCATCCAGCTAAAGGATTCACCCAAGCCATCATGGACTGACTCGGAAGAGCTAAGGGGCTGAGTGCCACATGGAGTGCCCTGCAACATTTGATGCTCTCCACTCAATTCCTCTCTGTTCCACATTGTCTCCACATCGGAATCCTACCAAGGCTGCTTAGGTTTAGAGCTCTTTGACAACACAGATTTGGTGCAGTAGATCCCAGAGCATCTCAGTGACAACCGCCTTAGGGCAGCAGGCACAAGGCAGAGCCTAGTGCCCATCACATGGGAAGAAGGAAATTCCAGGGGCAAGTGGTTATCAGTTGGAGAGCCTCACTGCAGCCTGTGTGGGACGGGGGGAGGCCTCTGAGAGTATCACTCTACTTGGTGACTTCCATAGATTTCCCGCAGGACTGAAGAGCGGAGGTGGCCCCTGGGGCTGGTACAGGTGGGATGTGGCACAGTGCCTCTTCTGCAGTGGTTTGTGTTCTCTCCCCAGAGCTGCAGAAGCTGTCCTGCAGGGCCGAGCTGACTCTATTCTGGCCTACCATCAGCAGAACGTCCCGCGAGCAAAGCTAGACCAGGTAAACAGCCTATGAACCAGTGCCTCTGTCGCCATATGCCACTGACCCTTCCCTTCTGAGGTAGCCATTCTCCCCCGGCTCGTGGCTCAGCTGCAGAGGAAGGGGTTGCCCTTTTGGTGGGGTAGGAAGCTGCTTTGCTGTGGAGCCTCATCAGAGTTCTTCTGTCAGCCATGGAAAGCTTGGGACGGGGCATGGCACATGGTCCTGCAGCCATGTGTGCAGAGCACCTGGCTGTGGGTTTCCCCAGCATGTGTAATGGCAGCTGAGTCTTCCTCACAGGAAATGAAGGGGAATTGCCACAGGGCATGTTTTCGGCACAGAGAGGTCTCCAGTAGCCTGCGGGGGGAGCATTACCTACCTCGGGATTTCCTGCTAAAGTTTATTTCCCTTTTCTCTGCTAGGCACCAGCTCCTAAAGTGCTGGGGGTTGCCGAGCCACTTCCCATTAACCCTCCTGCTGCCAACACTCCACAGTCCCAGCCACCACCGGCACCTCAAGCGAGTCAGCCGCAGGCACAGCCTGCCCCGCCGCAGCCCCCACCTCAGATCATCAGTCAGACACCTCTGCCTGCACCCAGCAGCCTGCCCCAGGAAGGTTCAAGTGAAGATGCCCGGAGAGATCTGACTCCCAACTCTCTGGGGAACAACGGCGGCAGCAATCAGCCTGGAGGCAACCACCCAAACACATCCACCTCATCTGCCACCACCATGCAGCCTGGGCAGGTGGACTCCTCCACCACATCCAGCTCCAGCCTCCTTGGTGAGGGCCCAGGCACAGGGATGCCGGGGAACGGGCAGGCAGGTCTGGGCCCCAGGAACCCCATGAACTCAGAGGGCCTCTCGAAGGAGCAGCTGGAGCACCGAGAGCGTTCTCTGCAGACCTTGCGGGACATTGAGCGCCTGCTGCTGCGCAGTGCGGAGACTGAGCCCTTCATGAAGTCCAGCCAGAATACAGGTGAGGGTGGGACTGCCCCTCAGCCACAGGCTGCCCCTGCCCAGCCCCCCGCACTCCCCACCGGCATGAAGAAGTATGAGGAACCTCTGCAGTCCATGATCTCCCAGACTCAGAGCCTCGGTGGGCCCAGCCTGGAACACGAGGTGCCCCATCATCCAGGTGCTGACATGGGGCAGCAGATGAACATGATGATGCAGCGGCTGAACCAGGACAGCTTGACACCGGAGCAAGTGGCCTGGAGGAAGCTGCAGGAGGAGTACTATGAGGAAAAGCGACGGAAAGAGGAACAGATCAGCATCCATGGCCGACCCATGCAGGAGATAATGATCCCACAGTCGATGGGGAGCATGATGATGCGTGGACCCCCACCACCCTACCACAGCAAGCCTGGAGAGCAGTGGCCTCCCGGGATGGGCAGCCAGCTGCGGGGACCCATAGATGTGCAGGACCCACTGCAGCTGCGGGGAGGGCCACCCTTCCCGGGGCCACGGTTCCCCGGAAATCAAATGCAGAGAGTCTCTGGCTTTGGAGGGATGCAGAACATGCCCTTGGATGCTCTTGGGCCCATGAATGCCATGCAGAGGCCAGTCAGGCCCGGCATGGGATGGAATGACGATATGCCTCCTATGGGAGGCCCTGGGAACTTTCCACAAGGTACCCTGCCCTATCCGTCAGGGCAGGGGGACCCCGAAAGGTTCATGAATCCCCGTGCCAGGGAGGAGATGCTACGGCATCAGCTGATGGAGAAACGCCCGGTGGCAATGCAGAGGCCCATGGGGATGTCTGGCAACGCCATGAGCCAGGGCATGGAAATGGAGAGGATGATCCAGGCCCACCGGCAGATGGATCCGTCCATGTTTGCTGGGCAGATAACAGGCGACAGCCTGAGCAGTGCCCCGATGGGAATGGATTTTGCAGGCACTCGAGGCATGCTTAGCCCCCCTATGAGTCAGTCGGGCCTTAGGGACATGGACGCACCCATAGGCCCCGGGAACCTCAACATGAACATGAATGTCAACATGAACATGAACATGAACCTCAACGTCCAGATGACCCCGCAGCAACAGATGATGATGTCGCAGAAGATGAGGGGCCCTGACATGATGGCCCACCAGGGCATGAGCCCTGAGGAGCTGGCCAGGGCCAGGGCTCAGAATGGCAATGGCAGTACAATGCTGGGGGGACCCCAGAAAATGATGATTCCTTCGCAGTTCCCCAACCAAGGACAGCAAGGTTTCTCAAGTGGGCAAGGGCCTTACCCCAACATGCCCCAGGAGATGGGCAGCGGCTCGGACATGTTTAGCCCTGAGCAGGGCACCATGCCTGTTGGGGGCATCAGCGGCACCACTAGGCTCAGCCACATCCCTCTGCCTCCGGCCTCCAATCCTGCTCCCACGCAAGGAGGGAACCTGGCCAACATGCACCCAGCCCCTTCCCGGGGGCTGGGCCGCCGGCCCTCTGACCTCAGCATCAACATTAGCCAGATGAACTCCCCCAGCATGGGTCACCTCAAGTCTCCCACCCTCAGCCAGGTGCACTCGCCGCTAGTCACCTCCCCCTCTGCCAACCTCAAATCCCCACAGACGCCCTCGCAGATGGTCAGCATGCCGCCTTCAAACCAGTCCGGACCCCTCAAGTCCCCGCAGGTGATGAGCTCCTCCCTCAACGTCCGGTCTCCAACTGGCTCACCAAGCCGCCTGAAGTCCCCTTCCATGGCTGTTCCTTCCCCTGGTTGGGTGCCATCTCCCAAAGCCACCATGCCCAGCCCGGGAGTAAACCAGAGCAAGCAGACTCTCAGCATGAGCTCATCTACTTCCATGGGAGGACTGGATCAGGGTATGGCGGGTTCCCTATGTGTGTGCTCTGTTTGGGGGGATATGCGGGCAGGGTTCCCCTCCTGCCCATGTGCTCTCGCAGGAGCGGGGAGATGCTCGTGCTGGTGCGTGCCCTTGTGTCTCGTGGAGCTAGTCTTTCTTCCAGGAGTCCACCCAGGGCCTGTGCAGGTAGACGGGAGGGTGAACAGAGCAGCTTTTACTTCAACCCCAGCTCACGTGCTGTGATACTGGCAGCCAAAGATGAGCCAGTTCTTGGTGGCCAGGGCAGTTTAAAGTGAAGTCCGTTGCTGCTCTGAAGCAGGGTCTCCCCATGAGCCTCCTCAGGGTCTGGAGGATGTCGGGCCATGCCAGCTCTGCTTTTTGCAGTCTTCTCTGGTCACTGCTGCTGGAAGGAAAGACCAGGGTTGCTGTCTGATGGGAGGAAGGCACAGTGTGCAGGAGGTGCTAAGATGCTCTCTCTCTTGCTTGCAGGTTCACTCCCTGCTGGACCTCGGAGCAGCTCTTCCGCACCAGCCAGTAACACCTCTAGCACCATGAATCCCAACATGCCTTTTACTTCCTCTCCAGATCCATCCCCCTCCCAGAACCCCCTCTCACTGATGATGTCCCAGATGTCCAAGTATGCCATGCCCAGCTCCACACCGCTTTACCACAATGCCATCAAAACCATTGCCACCTCTGATGACGAGCTGCTGCCGGACAGGCCTATGCTTCCACCTGGGAGTATGTCAGGTACGTGCTTCTGGAGCTGGACTTGTCCCAGAAGGGGTCACACCGTCTTCTTGTGGCTGCCCGGGACTGGAGGCGCCAGGTGGAGGGAGCATTAGGAAAGGTGTTCTCGCACCAACTGCCGTGCTTAAATTTGCCCTCATTCGGAAGAGACTGCTCACTTCTTTGTCCTGTACCCATCAGCTTTTGGCTTGGGTTTGCTGTCTGGAAGGACATGAGCCCATCTGGCATTGGATGCACCCTTTTTCCGTGAGCCCTGGAACATTCTGGAACTACCTTCACCCTGTGCAGACATGTCAGGCCTGGATTTTCAGGGCTTCTTGATTGCCTCAGGCCCGGGACTCACAGGCAGATATCTGCTGCACGGAGCATTTGTGCTCTTGTGCAGTGGGATGAGGACACTGAACAAGGCATGGGAGTAGGAGGTTTTGACGGAGTGCAGGTGCCTGCATGGGCAGGGCCATCACAGCAGAGCTCTGATCTCAGTAGGCGGCAGCCAGATACGCTCTGCTGGCTGGCAGCACTGCTGGGGACAGCTAGGCAAATGAGAGCTTTGCGTCATCCGGTGACCAGCCTGAAGGGGAATTCCAGCATGTCGTGCCACTTGATTTAGGGCTTTAAAGCTGTCTGATAAATATTTTTGGCAGTTTTCAGCATGAAAAATCCAACTGTTTGACTCTTTCACTGCAGAATAATCACTTGGGTTGACCTCAGGCGTGCAAATGTGCTGGCTCCTTCCTAACCTGAACACCTCGGCAGGCACGGGTCAATCTGCTGTGCCAGTGAGCACAGTCCTCCCTCCTGGACAGGACCCAGCTCAGGCTGCAGACTCTTTTGCCTCTTTGTCTTCTTGCTGCCCAAGATCATGTGGTCGCAAGAGCTTGCCAGGTGGCTACCTCTGCGGGCAGGCAGTGGTGAAGGGTCACCGCCTGGCGCCTTGCAGGCAGCTGAGAGCCCTGCTGAGATCATGGGGTAGAACTGTCCCAACGTGCTCAGACTCTAAAATCAGTGGGCTGTAAGGAGCCACAGCTCCGTCCTGGGGCTGGCTGAAGCTGGAACTGCTCTCTGCTGCTCGCAGGCTTGAGGACCTGGAGTCTGAGGCACCTTTTCCTGATGCTGGTGCTTTGTGAGCCCACCTTGCAGGTTCTAGCTGAGCATCGCACTCCACACTCAGGGCTTTCTGAGCAGGAATGCTCGGCAGGCATCCAGGGTGTGGATTTTACAGTCTCAAGAGGTCTGTGGGCAGAGTTAACCCTTCTTTCTCTCTTTTTTCCCCTCTCCTTAGGTGTGACGGGGAGCCAGCCAAATCAACTGCACTTGAACTCTGTGGGGCCTGGATCCTCTCAGAGCCCTATGGGAATGAACCTGCCTGGTCAGCAACCGCTCTCCCATGAGCCACCCCCCACCTCCATGATGTCCTCTCCAAACACTCTGGGTTCCAACATTCCTATGCACCAGGGAGCGCCAGGGCCAGGCGTGCCTCCCCAGACCCCCATGATGCTCCCCCCAGGGCCGCAGGACTCGATGAACCAGCAGTGTGGCCCCGTGCCCAACAGTTCACAGATGATCCCTTCCAACCAGCTCGTGTTCCCCCGCATGCAGCAGCCCCACAACGCCATGCCATCTCCCGCTGGGGGCATACCCATGGCCCCGGGTGCCGGAGGTGGCCCTGGGATGCAGCAGCATTACCCACCAGGGATGCCCTTGCCGCCTGAGGACCTACCCTCCCAGCAGCCCAGCCAGATGCCTCCTCAGCAGCACATGATGGGGAAGAACATCCCTCCTCGGATCGGCGAGCCCTACCCAGCCGTGCTTCCTGGGGTGGCGTCGGTGCTGAATGACCCCGAGCTCAGCGAGGTGATCCGCCCCACGCCCACCGGCATCCCCGAGTTTGACCTGTCCAGGATCATCCCATCGGAGAAGCCAAGCAGCACCTTGCAGTATTTCCCCAAGAGCGACAGCCAGGCACCCAAATCACAGCCTTCCAACCTCCATCTCATGAATCTGCAGAACATGATGGCTGAGCAGCCCCCGGTGCGGCCAGGTATGAACGCACCCAGCCTCCCTGGGCAGCAGAGTGTCCAGAGGGGACTCGGCATGCCCATGTGTCATCCTGGACAAGTGCCCATGCTGGGCAGGACAGGCATACCGCCCCAGCAAGGCATGATGGGCAACAGCATGCACCAGGGCATGATGTCTCCCCAGCAGAGCCTGATGGCCCAGCAGAATTTCATGCTGATGCAGGCCAAGCAGAGGAGCATGTCTGTGTCGGGGGAGATGTATGCCCAGACAGGACACATGATGTCACCTCAGGGCTCCCTCATGGGGCCCCCGCCTCAGCAGAACCTCATGGTCACGCACCAGATGAGGCAGAGGAGTGTCTCCTTGGACAGCCAGATGAGTTACATCCCCGGACCTGGGAACATGGCAAACCTGCCTTTCTAGCCCGGCCGGCACTCAGCTGGGGAGGGGACGGGGCTGCCTCTACAGACGTTTTTAAACCTTTCTTGGGGGACAGTCGGGGGCCAACGCTGGTGGAGGACACCACGTGGGATGCTTTTCAGATCGGACTCGCCTCTACGCAGCAAACCAGATGTGCAGTAAACTTGATGTGAATTGGGTTTCTTTTTCCTTTCTTTTTGGGGAAGGGGAGGGCAGAGGTGCTGGGAGCAGGGCTGTCACCCTGAGCCCTGCGTGCTCACCCGGGACAGCCAGACCCAGTGGCAGTTTGTAAAGCTTTCATTTTTGGTTTTCCTCCGTCAAATGTTCTCCCCACCACCACCCTTTTTCCTTTTTTTTTTTTTTTTCCTTTTCCTTTTTTTTTTTTTTTTCTTTTCCTTTTTTTGCTTTGTAAGCAAACAAAATGTGCAAGAGGGGTTTTGGAGCTAGCTGTAAATAGGTCGCTGGGAAAGGCAAAACTTGTGCTGGTTTTGAATCGTTCTGTATTTCTGTGTTTTAATAGAAGCCTCAAAACATGTTTTAAAACAAAGAAAGAAAAGAAACAAACCATGGTAAAGCTAACAGTGTACAAGGATGGAAAACTCTCCTGAGGGGCAGCAGGAGGATCCCCCAGGGTGCACAGGGCATTTAGAGATCCCATTGTAGAGTGACTGTGTCAAACCTGTGTTGTTCCCATGTCCCAACGGTTTGCATGTGTGGGGTGTATGGCTTCATGCAGATCCTAGGCCCCTGTGGATGCTGTGCTGAGCACACGGCCGAAGCCAACAACTGAGGCCTCTCGGGGGGTCAGAACTGTGGCTACTGTGAAGCGCTGCTGGAGCAGCCTCCCGGGATTCGGCTGTTACTGCTCTGTGAAGCTGCTGTGGCTGAGCTGGGGACAGTGCTGGCCCTTGGCTGGAGAACTGGTGAGGATCTGGGCTGTGCAGGTAGTTAATGTGCCAGACCCAAAGGTCTCGACCAGCCACGTCACCTTCCATCACTTCCCTTCATGCTGTGTCACCTGTGGGCAGGGTGGTGCAGTGTGTAGGGATAGATGGGCTCCGAGATGAGTGAGGTGAAGCGTTCCTGTGCTTCCAGGAGAGGTGAGCTGAGAGCTTGCTCTGCTGCAGCCTTCCTATGCCAGTCCTTTACCAGCCTGTCGCCCTCTGTGACTGTGCTGCGCCTCCTCTACCTCTGCCATTGAGCGCTCTCCCAAGTCTTCCTCATGCTTCTCAGTGATCCATCTCCAGAGTTTCACAGGCAGTCTTTGCTCCAGCTCACCCTGAGCTACTGGCAGCAGCCCTGCTCTGCTGTGCAGTAGAGGTCCAGCCGCTGGTGAGGACCTGTCCCTATGTGTGATGCTCCATCTTGCTGTAAGAGTTGTCTTGTACGGTGTCAGTGGTGCGGCCCTCCTGTGCTTCGGGCAGAAGAGGTTGTGTTGTGGCCTCATTCCCAGGCTGGCGGAAGCTGTTTGAATGACTCCAGCTGCTCTGGATGCACTCCACCCTCCCTATCCGCCGCTCTGTAAGGTCTTCCTGCCCACGGTGCTGATGGTCCCCCCTGTGTTTGCTTACAGAGGGGACCACAGGGTGACTCCTGTGCGCTTCTGCATGCACCGTGGTATCTGGACCTCTGCAGGGACCTCTGCAGGTTCCAGCATGGAGTACCCTATGGGTATCCGGCAGTGCACTCAGAGCAGGCAATTGCTGGGGGAACACGCGCTGGAGGGTTGTCTCTGCAGAGCCAGACTTAGCCTACTGCCTCCTGTAACAGCGCTCACATTTCTCTACATGCCACTGCAGGGAGGAGAGCACTTTTGAAGAGGGGATTGTCAAGTAGCAAGCAAATGGCAGGGCTTTTTCTCACATTACAAGCTGTTGAAGGCCGGTGGCTGTCTTGATCTGATCTGTGAAACAATGGAGCCACAAAGTTCGGTTAGGAGTACCCTGAAGTCCTGGGTGCTCTGTAGCAAGCAGTACTGGGGGGGAAGCATATGTCTGGATTTGAGGAAGCCTTTCACTCTGGTCTCCAGCTTGATGTGGTTTTGTTGTGCAGTGTGAGCACGCAGAGATGGCAAAATGGGAAGAGTCTTGGGAGACACTCATCCCTGCCTTGGCATTTGGAGTGCAGGAATAAACCCCAGGCTAACGAAGTATGCTTTGGACCTGAGGTGACAGCTGGTTGGATTCTCTGTCCATTCAGAGCATGCGTTTCGCATGGGAGGATGTGGCTTTAGCAGATGCAGCTCTTTCTAAGCCCGACCTGCCTGAAAGGCCGTGGCTTCTCTTGGCTGCACTTCGGGGTGCTGGCTGCCCGTATTTTCTTGTAAGCATCCAGATACCAGTGCAGCCCCAAACCTTGCTCATCACCCACAAGCTAGTCTCGGTTTGTTTGAAGCGATGCTTCTTTCCATACGGAAGCTTTTTGTTTGTCTGCAGATGTGTAGTTTTAGCCTGGTTGAGATCTCCACATGTCCTTACCTTCCCTGTTGATGGCTGAACAACCGATGGGAGAAGTGCTGCCTACCACCCCTCTGCGCCATGGCCGCTCTGGCCGCGTCTGCGAACAGCAATATGGCAGGAGCTTCTCAAGAAGCTCCCTAGCAGCCAGTCCTTGTTAGACCCAGGCCAGGTTTGCCAGCAGCCGATTGCCCGCTGCCGTGAGCTGTGTCTAGTCTCGTGTCTTGTAGTTTATTGCTCGGCTTCTCAGCTTGAGTTCTGTGTCCTGCCTCCACCTAATCACAGTGAAAGGTTTGCCCATGTTTTAGCCATGATTTCTCCCTGTTTTCCAGCTCCAAAAGAAGTGACTGCTGGGAAACCACATCTTTCAGTATGTCAGATAATCACATGCCCAGAATTAGCTTTCACATCGAGGTAATGGTGACTGACCTGTTCTCTGCCATCCCATGGAGAAACTTCCCCAGTCATTTTGTACCATTATATAAATATATATATAAATATAAATATATAAATACAATATGTGAAGACATCTTATTGGTTTTTATTTGAAACAATTTTTAGGCTTGTTTTTGGGTATCTGTGCTGCCTGTAATGTATTGACCTGTTTTATAGGTGCCTTTTTATTAAAAAGACAAATTGCAAAACCTGACCGTGTGCATGTCTTCAGTGGCCGCGGGATTGTCCGTGGCACCAGCAGTGGATGAGCAGATCTGAGCTCGGCCAGCGTCACCTTCAGCACGTCACAGCGGGGCCGGGGCTTTCAGAACCATGGGGAGAGCCCCTTCTCTGCAGCACTCCCAGGTACATGCTCATTCATGCGCTCCCCGGTGCACGCTCTGCTGCCCACCATGGTGCGCGTGTAGTAGGATGCTCTGTTGCAGCACCCCAGCTCTGTCTCCTGGGCAGCCGTGGTGCCCCACAGAAACCACGGAGCAGCACGCTGTTGTGGGGGTCTTTGTGCCCCTCTACTTGGGGTTGCTTCAGTGGGAGCCAGGGCTTTCTCTCCTCCTCAGGGAAGGGTCTGCCTGCTCTGAGCCAAGCCTTGCCCAGGCTGGCTGGGCTGAATGTGGGCATGAGGGTGGCTTTCCACTGGGGTAGGAGGTGCTGCGCTCAGTGCGGGAGGCTCTGTAAAGCGGGAAGTAATTCTGCGCTGGACTGACTCTGAGCACAGCAGAACTGTCTGCAGTGCTGGTGAAGGGAAGTCTGAGGAATCTGAGCTCCGTAGTCTTCATGTGTATGCAGCAACTCGTGTCACAAAGGTACCATCAACCCACTTAGTGCTCTCCCTTGTGAAAGTGGCATGACAACAGACAACTGCTTACAAGCACTATACATGAGAAGGGGGTAGTTGATTTAACTGCTTATTACAGCCCCCTCAAAACTTTCTGAAGGTGTCCCAAGACACCAGTGCTAAAAACTGCAGTAAGAATAGATGTGTAATCCATTCACTCTTACTTTGCCTGCAGATTTCCTTGTCACCTCCTGAACACTGTGAGAATTTGACACTGTTAATTTTGCCAGTAACTTTATTGTGTAGAAACACAGTTCCCATCAGAACCAGGGCTGGGGAGGTGTTTATAATGTGTCTGCAATGGGTTTGCTCACGGGTAGGACTGTGCACCTAGACAACAAGAGCAGGATTCAGAGAGCTGTTCTGCTGCTGCTGCTCACACGTGCTTGGGTAACTGCTGTCGCTATTGCCTGCAGGTTTTGGCTTTGAAGATGCAGTGCTGCAGGAAGCGGTGGAGGGCTGTTTGTGTAAAAGCCTCATGCTTGCGGAGTTTTGTCCTCTAGCCACAAGGTGAGAATGAGATCTCTGCCTGAGCTGGACTGATGTAACATGGCCCCCTTCGTAATGACCGGTGTGCTTCGCAGGGCCCTTGGGTCCGGGGAAGTTTGGGTGCAAGCCGAGCCCTTTGTTGGTGAGGTGAACTTCAGAACTGAGTGTCACGCAAAATTCATGCTGCAAGAGAGCTGATGTCGGTCCCACTTTGCTTAAATGGTGAATTGCAGAGCACTGTGTACCTCTGCCATCGGAGTGAGCTGTGCATCCCCTGAGGGCATGTCTCTACCAGCCCAACCGGCAAAGTAGAGACCTGCTGAGCTTTTGTCCTGAGCCCATTGACTTGGCTTCATTTCCTTCCTTGCCTCTAGCACCCCAGCCTTGTGCCTGTCTCCATGCACAGGATGCCTGCAGCCAGCTTTGTGAGGAACAGGTTCAACCTACTCGGGTTCATCTGGCCCTGCCAGAGTGACCACCAGACAGAGTGTTCACCGACCACTGCCAGATGGATTTCCACAGACATGAGAACCAGGAGGAGGCAGGGAAAAGTCTCTGGTGGGATCTGGGTGTTGGGTGGTTGTCAGACCTCAGTTTCCTGAGGACTCCAGAAAGTGGTGGGATGCTTGTGAAACCTGGGACTGAGGCCACGCACACACCACTGGCCCCAGGTGGCTCTGCCTTGCGGGCAGCTCTTCCCAGCTAGAAAGTGGAGATAGAGGTGGTGTTGTCAGACTCGATCCCGCTACCCTTCCTCGTCACCTCTAGGATCTCCTGCAGCGTCTCGTGGCTTATACAGCCAAGCTCCTGCAGGATCCGGAAGAAGTCATTACGGAACTTGACCCCAATGAAAGCATAGAGGATGGGGTTCAGGCAGCAGTGCATGAACCCGATGGCCTCTGTCACCATGATGGCTGTATCCAGCTGGTCTTCCAGGAGGCAGTTCTTGGTGAAGGCTTCTAGCTTGGTAAGTGTGTTCAAGAAAATGACAATGTGGTACGGGCTCCAGCAGAGCAGGAAGATGCCTGTGACCAGGATGGCCACGCGGACAGCCTTCTGCCTCTGCAGGCGCTGGGACTGACACAAAGTGCGGACGATGGCCACATAACAGTAAGACATGACCAGCAGGGGCATGAAGAAGCCCACGGCATGGTAGAGGAAGCGAGTCGCCAGCCAGGCATTGTTGCCATCAATCCCAACCTCTGGAAAATAGCAGATGCTGTGGTTGCTGTCGTCTGTCCAGACCTCCATGAAGATGAGATCAGGTAAGGTCAAGAGCAGTGAGCAGAGCCAGACGACCGCGCAGGTGAGGTGGATGGAGCGGGCTCTCCGCTTGCGGTAGGTGTGGATTGCGTAGACGATGGCCAGGTAGCGGTCCACGGCGATGCAACCAAGCAGCATGCTGCTGCAGTAGAAATTGATCTTGTGGACAGCACTGAGGATCTTGCAGAGGAACTTCCCAAATACCCACCCAGCCAAGCTCTCCACCACGCTGAAGGGGAAGGTGAGCAGCAGCGCCAGGTTGGCCAAGGTGAGGTGGAACAGGAAGGTTTCTGTGGTGGTGCGAGACCGTTTGAACCTCTCTAAAATGACCAGGACCAGGGCATTGCCCACTGTCCCCAGCACAAACATCAGTAAGTAGATGAGGGGCATGAAGACCTTTCTGAAGGGGTCTCTCTGGTTGCCGACCACAGATGAGGCTGGGTTGAAGCAGAAGTAGCCCTCCAAAGAAGGGGTGGTGTTCTCGGCTTCATAATAACCACTCAGCTCCACCTGGCTCTGGGGAACAGAGAGGCTCTGGTTAACAGGGGACAGTTTCTGCACACGAGAGCCCAGTCCCTCTGCTGCACCCAGCAAACTGGAGCAGAGGATTCCCATGTGCTACAGCCTGCCTGCCCCAGGAGGACACGCTGCCTGTCTGCAGCGTGGTGACGTGGGAAGCTGCTCTGGTGCCAGGAGGCGCAGCAGCTCATGAAGATGGTTGTCCCCGTCTCTAACAGTGAGCACTGCTCAGTCTGCAATCTTTACCTCGCGCATTTGGGCATGTTCTGCTGTCCAGACAGATAATCAATTACATCTTCTGGTTCTTGCCATGTAACCAACTGCGTGACCTCCTCATCGGTGGCTTTTACTTTCTCACACAGCACGGAGCCCTCCTGTACCCATTTCTGAGCCTGACTGTCCCCCCACATCCTGCCTGCTGCCACAAAGAAAGGTGGTGGGATTCACCACACAACACATCTGTACCCCAGATCCCATTCCCTTCTGCTTCTATTCCTCAGAGACCTCGGAGCTGCCCGGAGCAAGGTAAGGTGAGGACAGCAGCAGCGGTGCTCAGATCACTTTCCATGCACTCAGAAAGGTGTGGGGCATGTGTTCAAGTGCCTGAGGCAGACCGGTGCCATAACTATGGGGATGGATGTTGGAAAGAGAAATCAGTTCTCCCAGTGAAACCTGTGGTCCTGAGTTAATTGTAGTCAGGGCAGGAAAGGGAATCCGAAAACACCCCTGGGCCCCAAGGCTGACACCAGTGAGGAAAGTGCGATGGAGCCGCTGCAGATGTGATTCATACCTGACCTGTGGCCGCTCCTCACTAGGTGAACAGCCGGTCACTAGGCAGCTGGGGCTGTGGGCAAGTCCCGAGCGCCGGGAAGCTGGAGCTGGATGATGGTGGCCGTGCTCTGCCCGGCCTCAGGTGCCTCAGGCAGAAACCACATGTTCACAAGGGTAAAAGGCTGAAGCACAGATGAGCAGCACGGGAGGCTCGTGTCAAGCCGAGAACCCAGCAATAACTGGGGAGAGCGTGGCAGCAGTCACCCTGCGCTCCCCCACCCGCACGCTCTCTGGAGACCTGTGAGGAGACTCCAGTGTCAACCACAGCGGAAGCCTCTGCTCGCTGCTTTCATACCTTTCACTGCCAGCTGTGGCTGTTTGCACCTGCTGCTCCTTCCCTCCCCGAGTCCCCAGCTCCAAAACCAGCCCTGCTTTAAACAGCTGTAGAGGTGATCGGGGGGCTTTGCTCCTCCATGGACCCCTCACCCAAACGGCCATGACCAGCCTTGGGTCCTGCACTGTGCATCACTAAAGAATAGGGATTTATGTGCTTTCTTTCTTGGGCAACCTTCATGGGCAACACACTCTGCATGCAACTGCCTTGGGTAAAGAGGTGACACCGCTCCAAACCTCAACCACTCATCACAGCCTTTGCTGACTGCTGCGAGCCTTTGGTGAGGAGCATTTTTATTCCCAAAGAACAATAAATGCTCTGGTTTAAGGTACGACTTTGGATATTGGAGATTGCTGCTAGAGACAAAAGCCGATAGATATGCCTCCCAAACACTCGCTGCCTACTGTGCACCCAGACCCCATGTCAGGAGTTAACAACATGCTCAGAAACCTGTGATGTGTTGGCCAGGGCTGGCTCCTTGAATCTGGCCCCCAAAATACAAAAAAGCAACCCAAGAACCTTTGCAATGTGGTACACTGAGTGAAACAGGCTGTGCAGGACACGCGGGTGACCATGCTGCGCACCCAAAAAGAACGTGTTGGAATGGGGAACTTCACTGGAGAGAGATTGGAGGGTTCCAGCTTTAAAGAGGGGAAAAATGATGGGAAATGCCTGGCTTTGGCGGCTGTAGTGGCCTCAGTGACAGTGGGCGGGCAGCCTGCAGTGTTCAAAGGCTTTGGCTCTTGCAGAGTTTCCAGTATCACCTTGCCTGCGGAGCTGAAGGAGTGGAGGCCAAGCGCCACTATCATGACACCATCTGCTTGCTGGCAGTAGGCAGGTAGGGCTCTTACCGTAAGCCACTCGCTGTGGGCAGGGGAAACGTGTGCTGAGCTGCGCCTGAGGCATCCTCTCATGTGCATCTCTAAGCAGCGATGCACTTGAGTGACTGTGGGTGGGAACGGACAGAGATGAGTTGAAGGCAAAGAAAAGAGGATGAAAAGTCAGAGTCTGGGCTGAGACAGGAAGGGCAGGGACTCAGAGTTGCAGGAGGTGCACCGAATGTGCCAGGCCAAGGTTCTAGGGACTCCGCTGTGACTCCCATCTCTAGGAGTGTGCATGTGCAGGGAAACATTCATGCAAGTCCCCTGCAATACAACTGCAGCCAGACTTTTGGTGGGTGATAAAGCGGTGTCTTTGTAGTTGAGGAGCTAAGTGCATGCCAAGGAAGCCTATCCCTGCATGCTCTTTGTTCAGGATCCCTTTTCCCCTCTAACCCACATCTTCGAGTTATTCCGGTCTCCGCATGTCAGCTGCTTTTCTCAGTTCCCCACAACTGCCAGCGATCAAAACATTTGGCTGCAGGAAAGAAACAGCTTGTGCACTATTAGGGATTTTCCATGTGACTCATTCCCTTGCAGCCCATGCCATGGCAGGGAGAACCACACTGCACTCAGAGAGCCTTAAAGCTGGAATTGCCCACATCAGCACAAGTTACTGACAGCGATCCTGCTCATCTTCTCTCTAGGCGCTGAACTAGGGAAACGCGCAAATAAGAGCGAAGCCTCTGGGAACAGCACTGTGCCTTTACGGAAGCTCCCAGGGAAACGCGTGCCAGAGTCCTGAGCGCGGGAAGTCTGAGAAAAGGAGCAAACCTGTTCTTGCTGCGGCACCTGACTGCTGGTTCTTCAGAGACACTGAACGAAACCTGAGCTCTGCTGCAGAGCCACTCTGTTACAGAACACACTCTGAGCTGCAGCATTTGGAAACCAGGCTAATGATAGTGCGGCTGTGGACTTCCCCTTGGACAGCATGACAGACTAAAAGGCGCAGCTGCTGCCTTGCACACACAGGGGAGAGAACTATGGGGCAGAATAGAGTGTCGTCATTCCCCATTAGAAGAAGTACTTGCAGTTTATCTTCCCCTCTATAAAAGTCCCCTCTTGCGAATACACTGCCTATTCCCCTTCCAGCAGAGCCTACACAAGCCTGTGGAGAAGGCAGTGGTGGGAGCATGTGTGGTGGTACCCAAGGGTTTTCATGGGCAGACAGCTCGCACTGGGTTTACTTGGGCATTGCTCTCCATCAGTGCAGCGTGATCACTTGCAGTCCCTTCATTGATCAGGTCTTAAGGGATGCAAGGGCAGATTGTGAGGCCTAAGAGATCGCTCCCCCTCTGCCAACGGGAGGGGTGGAAGATGCACAGATAGAAAACAGGCCATTCAGCCCACCCCAGCTCTACCTGCTCTCCCTGTTATGAAGCAAAGCCGGGCCTGACTCACCAAGTCATAGGTCTCTGATGAGTAGCTGACAGGCCCCATGGTTTCAGGGCCAGAATCCGTCTCTCCTCCAGCAGATTCAGCAAAAGCCCTTTTTTGGGGTGGAGTTAATCATTTAAGCGTGTAGGGAGGGATCCGGCATGCAACAATAGAGTATTTGCAAGGCAAATGAGCTCCTGGCATAGAGTGACCTGGTTGATGTAAAGATTAGTATCTGGCTCTATCATCTTTTTTTCTAGCGCGGTAAGATGACTTTGAAAGTACAGTTTGAAGAATCCACATTCCTTTGGTCCGTCCTTGGGAAGCCCCAGAATGTTCATAGGTCTTCTTTAAAAAGAAAGAGGAGGGATGCATTGGGCGGGAGAGATGCTTGCTAGGGAGCTGCACATCAGGGACAATCGCAGCAGGGGACGGCAGCTCAGGACTTGGCAGTAGCCCCGCAGCAGAGAAGAAAAGGAGGGAAAGGACAGGGCTGCGGTGATCTTATTTCTGACGAGAACTGGGCAGGAATAGGTGGAATTACCCCACTAGGCGGGTCGCCAGACCTTACGGTAACGACTGCCCCGGCGGTCAGAGGGGGAGCAGCGTGGCACGTCCCTCCCACCGTGTTCCGCAGACCCCCCCATGGCCCCAGGACTGCGTTTTTTCTCGAGGGCAGGGGTGAACAACCTGAAGCTGCCTGTAGGTGCCAGGAACCAGGGAAAGAAGGGCCCATGTGAGGGGAAAGAAGGTTTCTGTGTCCTTCTGTGCCCGGCTCAGGAAAAAACGCTTTAACACAAGTTTGTGTGGAGCAAGTGGGGGATTATTAGCATGCTTAAACTGGTGCTTAAGATCACATTCCTGCTGCGCCTCAGTTTCCCAAATCCTCGGTTAAATAACAGCTCCCTACAGAGGAAGTGGCAATTTCTATGCTGTCACGATCGGCATGGGGCTCAGTCTACTTTTTAATGTCACGCTTATGTAGTCACTGGAGCACGGCTGACCCCAGAGCCACGGGGAATGCTTCCGTTATCTCTGCTGCGGCCTCAGATGTGAGCGGGGGGGAGCGCTATACCCCGCTCCGCCCGCGCTGCCCTCGGGCTCTCCGGTACGGCGCAGTCCCCGCTGGGGTTCTCCGGTACAATACGGCACGGTCCCGGCGGGGACTCTCTGATACAACACGGTACGGACACCGACCGCGCCTCTCCGCCAGACGGCGCGCGGGACGGCTCGGCGACCGCGCTCACGTAGCCAGGGGGATGCGCGCCGTGCGTGCGTCGGTCCGTGCGTGCGTGCGTGCGTCCGCCCGTGCGTGCGTGCGTGCGTCCGTGCGTGCGGGGCGGGGCCAGCCTGCCCTGCCGGGAGGGGGTGGGCGCACGGGAGGAAGGAGGAAGCCGCCATCTTGGAGCGTCGAGTCGCCATAACAAGGCATCAAGGGGGAGCGA
>JASSUY010034032.1:0-30873 GCA_032466535.1 Forpus xanthops
TGAGGTTGGTATCAGTCCACCTCACAAGTGTGTCAAGGTCCCTCTGGATGGCATTCCTTCCCTCCAACTTATCAACCGAGCTGCACAGCTTGGTGTCATCAGCAAACTTGCTGAGGGCGCACTCAATCCCACTGTCCATGTCACTGACAAAGCTGTTGAACAAGACCGGTCCCAACGCTGATCCCTGAGGAACACCACTCATTACTGGTCTCCAGCTGGACATTGAGCCATTGAGCACAGCTCTTTGTGTGTGGCCATCTAGCCAGTTCTTTAGCCACCGAGTGGTCCACCTATCAAATTGATGTCTCTCCAACTTAGAGACAAGGATGTTGTGTGGGACAGTGTTGAACACTTTGCACAAATCCAGGCAGGGGACATCAACTACTCTACCAGTTCTACTTCAGGTTTGAAGTGTGATGTGGAGAGCTGAACCCAGCGTTTCAGTCCAGCAGTTCATAAAGCATATTAGAAAACCCATGAAAGTCCACTGCTTTCCCTCAAGAGCTGCTTGGTGATTGAAGCTGGCTGGAGGAGGCTGTGGGCAGGACATTGTTGCTGCTCTTCTCCCAATGAGAAAACCCACCTCAAAGTACACAGGCTGACAGGGGAGCTTCAACAATGATGCATTCCAGGAGGCTCCCATGGGCTAGTCCCAGATCCTTGTGCCTCCATTTCCCACCTGCAAGGGCAAGATTAATGGTGCTTGTAGGCCTGTACAAAGTCCTTTGTGTAGGATGTGGTGTTATCAAGTGCTAGCATGATGGGGCCCTGCTTTAAGTCCCTGGATGCAGAAATACAGCAATAAACTTCATGGGGGCTGGGAGAGGGGAGACAAAAACATGTGGCCCACATGGTGACAGGTAGAGGCACATCTGTGGGCTGCAGAGGAGGTGAAGGACAGCAGAGCAAAGTGGGGATAACCTGTCTGACTGAGGTGCTCTCATGAACACACATTGTGGTTAAACTACGCGAGGAGAGCCAATAACACAGCTCATATAAAGGATCCTACATGCATCATGAGTATAGACACGCAGGGGGTTTCCAGCACAGGCAGGATGATTATACAGAACAGAGAGCCAGGCTGTGCTGGGTAAGTCCCAAGGGGCCACTGCTGGACTAGTATGGGAACAGCAGCAGGAGCAGGCTGGTTTTCCCTGCATGCTGCCTGTGCTGGAGAACAGGAGCTGAGCAGGACTCTTTTGCAGCAGCCCCCCATGCACACAGGTTCTCATTCACAGTCTTAGGCAAATGGGAGATGCTGGATGCTGGCTCTATCCACACATGGCAGGGAAAAAATTTCCTCGCTGCCGTGACACATCTATTTTTAAACCCTTGCATATGTTTCCTTTCACTACCAGTCATACTCATCTTCTTTAAAAGGAGGTTACAAATAAGGAGAAAGCCCCTCGTTAATTAAGTGACTGGATGGGTCCATGCCTTTGGCTGAAGTGGTTTATTGCCTCCTCCCTCTCTTAGCAGCCACCCAAGCTTACAGGCTTAAAGGCTGCACGAGGAAGAGCTGCTTAGCTCTTGTTTGGAAATGAACTGGGTGAAGATTAGCATGGAGGAGATGGGATTGACCCCAGTATTTGGCTGCCTGCCTCTTAACCTCTTGACAGTTCTTTGGATGGGATGTCCCAAAAAGGGAGCCTTTCCTGCATCATGCAGATCACAAGTTGAAACCCGACTGTGTTTGGTGTTATTTACTCTAGAGCATCAAAATTTTCTCCAGCGTGACATTTCTGAAGGGTGTAAATACAGATGGGGTAAATAGATAGAGATTTCCTAAAATCTCAGCTATGGGCATTTTCCAATGCACAAAAATCCCTCTACTTTCTGCTAACCTCACAGGGCAACTTGCACCAGATATATCAGCAACTGATATATCAGGCAGGTTTCTGTGTGCCTTCAGAGAGAAGGTCAGACAGTATCATGGGGAATTGGGCTTCCCTGGGTGATGAGAGGGAGGAAAAAGATAAAAGAAGGCCTAAAGGAAAAAAGGTATAAGGAATAACATAATGGAAAGCGGGAGGGGAAGAAAGAAGATGGAAACAAAGTTTAAAACAAGCTTATATGACCATCAAGGGAGCAGAGAATAAACTGAACCCCTGGCTTCCAGCAAAGTGTTCCAATGGCTCAGTTCTGGGTATCAACAGAAGAGCCCAGACAGGCAAACCAGAGGGATGTTATTTAGAGCAGCTTGCTGGCTTTCCCTAGAGTTTAATAATAGCAACTGTATTTATACGACTAAAATGTTTTTGTTAAAAGGCTAAGTACTGGTATGTCATGCTAGTCACTTTAATTTAAAATAAATTCTAAAAGTTCTCACTGGAAAGGCTTGCAGCTAACTATAAATATATGTAATATGCAGATGGGTTTTTTTGAAAGCAGATTTATTCTTCTTCGGAGGCACTAAATTGCACAACGGTGCAGTGTTTCTATGGCACAAATTTCTAGAGGCCCTGGGAGCCAGGATTTCCAACCGATCTTGCTGCATTATTTTTTTTTAGATCTTCTGCATGGAGCAGCAGCTTTGGCTGATTTCATTTTATGTTTTTGATATGTGAAGATATTTAAAAGACAGACAAGAATGGGAGGAAGGGGAAAATCAAAAAGGAAGAATCCTGGGCAGGGTGACAGCCCTTATCCACCTCGTTACTCTGAGTGTTCAGAGGAATAACTGATCAGTGATGTAGGAGACTGAAAGCAGCTGCCCAGACTTCAGTTCGAGGGCTTCTCTAGATGAGAGACAATGTCCCCAAATGCTCACTGCATTGATTATTTTTCCCTAAAAATGGAAACCACAGAAAGACTCCTCCAGAAAGGTGCAGCCTATGCTCTCCATTGGCTGTACTCAAGGGGAGACATCACCCATGCAATAAGGATAGATGGATAGTGTGCTGGATGGCCTCCAGGTACAGGCTGCTTTTGCTGGTGGTCAGCAGGGAGCAGAACCTGGGTAAATCCTTTGATTCCCATAGTGTGAGAGTGCCCAGCACCAACTCCCATCCCCTATGTGGCCACAACAGAGAAACCTCAGGAGGATGCAGGCAGTCCTTTTCATTTAACACTTCCATCACCTTTGCAAGCCCCAGGATGGGACAAAGGAGGCTCATCTGCTTTTCAATCCCCAGCTCCTGGAAACAGGGTCCACTCCACCAGCACCCTGCCAAGAAGCGGAAAGCAGCCAGGCAGACTCCACCCTTCAAAGGGAACAGCAATGTCACCTCTTTTTGTACTTGCAGAGTCTAAACCCATCACCAGTGGTCTTTGCACGTGCTTACTTTGGCTTGTAAGCATTGCTGGAGCGTGTGACATCAGACACTGGCGTTGCCCTAGCAGCGGTCCCATAGCAAAGCAACAGAACTGCAGCTCCCGGCGCCGAGGCCAGCAGCACCATGGTGGGTTTTGCAGCAGAGCTCTGCCCTCCCCTGAGCCTTCAGCCCCTCCGACAGTGCCATAGTCCCATCCCACCAGAGCAGCTGGAGGGCAGGCTTCATCCACAGGCTTTTGCCAGGAGCAGAGTTTTCACTGCAGCTGTTATAAACTATAATTATGGTGAATTCCTTAGAAGGCACTGAAGTCAGCCTTGCTACCAGATAGCAGGAAACATTCATAACAATCACTTCCAACTGCAGCTTTTAATCTAAAATCTAAACAGAAAGCTGAAATCGCCAGGCCTGTAAGTTGATACTGTGGCTATATATGGTCAAAGAACTACACAGGGGAGAAAAAGATGCTAAAAGTCCCTAGGAATCCTCCTACATGTGGCACCACAGAGATTCATTAGCCTCTGTAAAATTAACAAGCCCGTATCATCAATCAGCTTTGAAGTATGATTGTCACGCTGTTGCATTAGGAGCTCTGCTCTCCCAGGGGTGTCTCAGCATGCCACGCTTGCAACCACGTGTACAACAGTGCAGAACACACTGAAGATGCACAGAGACATCCCCAAGGCTTGCGTATCTGCAACAGCAGTTCCTAATTGTAAAGCACTATTAACTACCGCAAAGTCATTGGGGGACCCACTGTGCACTCTTGAGGTAAAGCCCCGTCAAGCAGAGGCAGGGTATTTTATAAGATGTGTACTGGCAAACAGCAGAATACTGTTTTCTGGTATTCAAGCTTGCAGAAATGAGAGTAAAACCAACTTCTGTATGATGTAGTGACTATGACTTACACATTGTGCACATAATCTTCCAATAGCAAAAGTCCACATTTTCCACTAAAATTTCAAATTATTTTAAGAATCTCCCCAGTGACCCTCTGCAGCAGCAGGAAATGAGCTGCAGAGATTTACTCAGAGAGGTGCTTCGTGTGTCACATATGCTTTTGCATCTGCTGCATGGCCAGGAGCAATAGCACAAGGGTGGAGATGTCCCCAGTGTGGGGCACATGGCCTGGCACAAGGTCCTTCTTCACTACCCAGGGATTAGCAAACTGGAGCCTGGCTGGGACAGCAGTGTTTCCTTGTTGTCCTCTTCTGCCTTTAGCTGAGTGTTCAGAAGCCTAGCAACTATGGATGTCAACTGTCCTCTCTTCACCTTCGGCTTGTAAGCTGTTGCCTCCGAGACTTCAGATTTACTGTAGTGCTGGAAGAGTCATTATTTCTGCCTTTGCCATGTGTTTGGGAAGGCAGGGATGTTTCCTCTTAGGTGAGACACACAGTAGGGATGTATGCTCACAGATGGGCTCGAAAACAGCATTGCACGTTTTCCTTCCAGGAGAGAAGAGGTTCATAGCTTCTGAAATATCAACAGCTTGGCCCTAAGATATCAAGTGCTTTCTCTCTCCAAGACACTGCTGTGCACATGCACTCCATCACAGAGACTGTCTCATGCTAAAAGCAAAGAGCTGCCATTCCTGCTCTCAGTCTGCTGCATGTAGGCTTTTAACAGTTCACCCGTAACATTAATCGCGAACCAGTCAAGTGAGTTTGCCAACATTCATAAGCCTTGAGCCAGAGCTCACAATGCTTGGTCCTCATCAAGAGATCAGCCTCTGCATAGGACATCTCATAAAGCCGTCTGTCATGCAGATGAGCCTGTGTGCCTCTGTTTCTTTTTCACTGCAGTTGAATGCCTTCCTGCTCATCCCCAATTCAATACTTGCAACTCACTTTCAAGACAACAGCAGTGAACATTTGAACAGAAAAAAGAGAGACTATAAAAATCTTATTTCCTTTTGAGAGATCTAACATACAGTCTCAACCTGCTTATTGTTACTAGGCAAGCAGCAGCAAATTAATTTCTGCATATGTCCCTGCCATATGTGGTGACAAAACCATGAGAACCATTTCTATTTAAATACGAACCCTCTTTTGTTTCTCTTTCAGTAACTTGTGCTATATCTCAGCAGCGCATGGTCGTGGAACCACCAAGCAAATTTTGGTCTCAGCAGTAACACCAGCTAGCTCTGCCACAGCAAAAGGTGTGCTTGCGGGGAGAAACAACCATCAAGCACAACAAATCTCTTTGCAGTGGTGGCAAGTGCAAAGACGCAGGCTTGAGAATTGTAGTTTGAAATACAAAATCCAATAGCTTTTGCTGGTAGCTATTATGTGGGCTGTATCACAGTGCACATTTGGCTTATCCAGCCAGTACCAGTGTGCTTGCAGATCATTCTGCACTATCAGGCTGTACAGGCATGCAACACCATGCACCCCAGCGCAGTCTGGTGCATGAGCCCAAAGGACACTGAGGCATCCTGATTTAGATCTTAGTAAAACACAGCTCTTTGATTAATTTCTGACACCTGAGGACTAAGCCTGCTGGGTATCAGTTCTTTTGCAAGGGGCCTGCAAGGCCAAACCAAGAGTAGCATTATCCCTATGTAGTAGCCACAGCACTTTCTGCGGCAGGATGACTCAGCTCTGCCTGGTTTGAGGCAGGGTACAAGCTGCCTTCTTCTGAGCCCTTGACACTCAGGTGAGCAGAGGAAACAGGAGTGTTGGGACAGAGGGGAAGATGGTGGGAAACAGGGACAATAAGAGGAAAACCATGAGGTTTCTGTAGGAAGAAGGGGTTTTTCAGCCTCACAGGAGGATGAGGTGTGGTGAGAAAAGACCTTGATGCCTGTTGATGCTTCTGAGCTTCCTCACGTGTTCCAGAGTCACTTTGCTGTTAATCTTCATTCTGCACGCCTCAGAAGCCTCCTTCCCTTTGACCACCAGTCTGCATTACTCCCTGCCTGCATGTCACAACCAAGCAAGTGGTGCTTGTAAACACTGATTAGGAAAAGTGGAAGCACAGACCTGAAAAGGACAGAGCACCCGAGCTGCTAGGTGTGCCCAGCCACAAGCCAGAGCATCTGCATTTGCATGCAGACTCATGCAGTTGCAACCCAGGCATTACACTCCCTAGCTGACAGACAAGGGTTCTATGCACTCGCTCAGTATGCAGCATCCTTCATAAGAAGTATGGGTGTTACAAACATTTGTTGAATCTTCTCTCAACAATTTCAACACATATAACCCGGGGGTTTAGCTACTGGGGAAAACTCTTCAGGTTTATCTGCAGTCTTTTATACTCTAGACTTCAAAAAATGCACTGCCTTTGCAGCCAATAGCTTTGAGATTTGAAAAGAGCTCCTTTGCCAAAAGCTGTGGAGCCTCTCAACAGAAGTGGTGGCCAGATGATTCTGGGCTTGGCAGTCCTTGGGTAGAAGTTGGACCTGATGATCTTGAAGGTCTTTTCCAACCTAATTGATTCTGTGATTCTATGATTAACCCTCCAGATTCAAGGCATTTTCAGCCACAGATGTGACTGAGCTGGCTTCCCAGTCCCAGGCTACAGCCACCCTTGCAACTCTTCTGGCAAAAAAGGAAACCCTTGTCCCCATACCTGGCAGGAGCTGTCCCCAAGGACTCAGTGGCTGCACCTACAGGGCGAAGACAAAATATCCTCCTGTTCCCTGCCAATACATACCCCTTCCTCCACAAGTTCCCATTGACAAGATAATGAGAAGGAAGAAGTACAGGCCTGAAAAACATGTCTCTGCTGGCAGTGTTGCAGAAGGCACACTGCTTCCAGAAGGCTAGAACTATTCTGCACCACCATCTCTTCCAAGGTGAAAGAAACTGATTGATGATGAGAAATTAGTTGATAAAAGCTCTGATTTAGCTCACTAAGGTTTCTGTTATGGCTCCAGGTATGTGTAGTCCCAGTAGGTACTGAATTTTACTTAAACCTGCACTGCAACCCCCTTTGGAGAGCACTGCTATGGGGTACAGAGCAACAGAAGAAGAAACTGAAGATAATTTTGTTCGGCAGCTCAAGAGTTGTGATCTATTTCCAATGCCACAGTGTGCAAGCAAACCTCCACCTCCTGCACAACTCAGCCTACACCACTACAGCAGGATCATGGCCCAGGGCCTTCTCAGCACAGTAAATCTCTACAGGTCACTCGGTGTTAGTGTTGTGATGTAGATTTCTGCCACTGAGGGCTGAAGTAGGCAAGGGTGATATCTATTTTGTCCCAGGTGTCTTCTCTAACAAACAAGCCCTCCAGTCTATACGATTCCTCTTTCTCCAGCTTTCTAAATGAAAACCAAGCATACTTCAGTGGAATTTCCAATTTTCCTCATTTTCACTGAAAGGAGAAAATGCAGTGAGGTACTTCTGGGGAAAACCCCCAATCAAACATTTCCCCACTTCCAGCTGCGTAGGAATGACAGCCAGCAAGCCTGTACAATCTCTGTCACACAGGGAGCTAAGCCAAGTGACCTTTACAGGCCTTCTCAAGCAACTTTGACTTATGAAGCTATGCTGTATTTGTACTTTGGCCCATCTGTGAGATGAAGTCTTTCTCTACAGTGTACCATTTACGTCTAAGAATCAGTGGCCTCCATCTTCACCAAATCTGACTGCAACCAGCAGAGAAATACTACAGAGCAATGAAGAAAGCCTCATTCAAATGACAATATCACCCAGGCTGCTGGAACACACCAATAGGCAGAGAAGATCCTCAGGAGATAAGAGGTGGGTTTTTCTGCAAGCGATTTACCCTCCTCGGCTTTGCCTCTCCTGGCAAAACCTGAAGAGAAATCTTTATGCTGGATCCCCATCTCCTGTATTACTGGGGCTGTGTGACCTGTTTTGTAATGGGACTGATGGAGAAACCAAGGGAGGAGCAGGAGAGAGCAATGCTTGTGCTGGCGTGTCTCCAGACCCACTTTGCTCAGTCTGCAGCATGCCCTCATCCTCGGGAGGATGTTCATGCAGGAAGGGCTTCTCCTCATGGGTCAGCAAATGTTTTGGCTTCCAGCCTCCTGAGGGTTTAAATTCAGTCTGTCCCAGGTTTGTTACAAGCTCATCATAAACTAGCCTGTCTCAGCCTCTCCTTTTCATACAGAAGCTTCACACAACCCTACTGCATTAATGACACACTTTCTGCATTAGAAGTCATTAGTGCAGTGATGCTGGGGACATAGCTGCTGCCAAATCAAGGCCCCTGCTCACAGTGACTGGTGCAAAGAGAACACCATTTTACTCCATTTTTAATGACCCAAATGCAAGCCTAAAGCTACCCATGTTCAAATGCATTGTCAGAGCTCACCAGTTCTCTAATTAGTTCATGTGCCTAAGCTCAAAAAGAAATAGATGAATAAAACTCACACCACAGATCAGAGGGTGCTGTACTCCGCAAGGACTGGAGGGCAGGCCCTACCCTCACTCTCCATGGTTACTGGTAAAGATCACTATCATGCTGAGCTCCAGATCCAAAGCTGACATGTGCCTTTATGACTCCCACCTGCTCCTTTGCAGGATTTTCCATCACATAGCTAGGGTGCTAGAAGCAAATCCCTGCTTGCAAAGAGCTGCTGCACAAGGTGCCTGACTTGATATGTACCTTTTCAATGTAGTGGCTTTCACAGAGGAATTGAGATGCTGAAGTGTTGTTGCTTTACCTTCTGACACAGTTGCTGATCAGCTTTCAAAACACTTGGCCTGAAATCCATCCCCTGCTCACGTTTCCGGAGTTAATGAAGGAAAGTTAAGCTCAAAATGCAACTTGAATTTTTTGTGAGGCAATACATAACCTCAAAATTCAATTTATTTCTTCAGACTTTCAAACTAAGTGATCCAGTTGCAACTTTCCTGAATGGTAAAGCTTTGTTCCCTAATTAACATTCACACAGATCACTACATTTCCCCTCATGTCCAGCAAAGGAGCTCTAAACCTCTGCTCTAGCTGGGAGGGAATAGATTATCAACAATATCAAATATGGAGTTCTTTGTGCTACCTTTTGTCTTTCCCTCTCTCACATGCACGTACCCACCCACACAGAGTGTGACTTCCTTGCCACCAAAATGCTGACCAACAGGAGGAAAATTTGGATCGCTTTAGTTCTCCCTTTCCCATACACAGTCATTTTTCTTGGCAAGGCTGGAAAAACCTCTCTTTTCCTCATTGCTTTTATGTTTGCTGCCTCATGCCAAGCCAGAGCTCTTTCTGCAATCACACTGAAGCCGAAACTTGTGCAATATCAGCTCAATGCATTAAAACATGCGTGTTAAACTCAATTCTGTAATAAGAGCCAAACTTTTTCCAGCTAATTGTTGCGAAGTTGAGCAGCCCAGCCTTGCTCTAAGCTTTGATGGGACCAGGAGCCTCTGAACATCACCATCAGCTGAGAGGAAGCACTCATACAAACCACTGTGATTTCAGGTTTTCTTCCACACCTCCTTTTCCAATTTTCATCATGTTTTCATCTCTCTTCTACCTTATCCCTCTTCATCCCCATATATCCACTTCCCTGGTCGGTCTTTCACCTGCTGTAATTGCCGATGCATAGGCATATACAACCCTTAAGTATTTGGGCACCTATATATATATGCATCCCTTTTGGAGATGGCTACAGTTGCTGCAGGAGTAAGTCCATCTCCTAACACTAAGAGGAAAGGGCAGTGGTGTGAATTAGCTTTGTAGCTGAGCTGTGCATTTGCTGAAGGTGGCAAATGCTATGCACCCATGAAGCAGGGCAGTGGCTGAGCAGTGCCACACTCCCTTTGAGGTATGGGATTAAGTGCCTGGTTTTTAATCCATGAGAGTCTGACTGTATTTTCCAGAAGGTCTCTGTTTTACACCATGCATGTGGTGAAGTGTCTGGAGTAGGGATGGAAATCAGTGCCACTCATGTCCCACCAGCATGGCCTGGCTGCCCAGCCCCATCATGAGCCAGGTCAGTGCTTGTGCCCATAGAGGCAATAGAAGTCTCCTCTCACAGGTTACCTTCCAGTGCTGCCAAGCTGCTCGCCCTGCATCACAGTCAGCAGCTGATGGCATCCCAGTATCTCTACTAAAAATGCACTACTTCAGCAGCATAATGAGCTCCCCAGGTTGAGTCTTTTACTGACTCCCCACAAATCACTGAAAGGGCAAATTGCTGGTTTGGTTCATTAGTAAGTGTTTTGTAGAAACCTTTGTATTGCAAGAGACCAGCATACTCATTGGTACTAGGTTTAGGAAGACTTGAATTGAGAAGCAACTTAAGCCTCCCACCTTCCCTTCCAGCTCTGCAGGATTAATAATAGAAAGCAATTCTCCCCCCAGAGCATGCAAATCCTTCCCTGGCACCTCAAGGGCCAGACAGGGCATTCTGAATGCTGATTAGCATTTTTCTTAAAACCCCAAGTCTTGGAGCTCTGGGATTCAATGAGAAATTTAATCTTCACCTGAAACACAAGTGCAGAACCCTCTGAGGCTTTAGATCTTGGCATGGCAGAGTAAAACATAACCAGAAAGGCTTCGGCAAATGAAATGGACCTCAGCAGCACTGGCATCACTTTCAGGTCTTGCAACATTTTAAAGGAACCAAATTACCAGGAAAACGGTTGGTGTTTCATCTCATGGAACTCATGGATTCTGTACGTGGACATAGAAGAAAGAGGGGGGAAAAGACCAGGCGTAAGACCAGGAGACATGGATGGAGGAGAAGGAGCTCCAGCCTTTTGCTTGCACTTCTCAAATTTGCTATCTTCAGGAAGCAGAAGTCCTCCTCCACTTTGTATTTACAAATCAAAACAGACACCACCTCCTTTAGCACCCAAGGATGAACTAAAGCCTTCCTTAAGGGTTTGAAATTGCCGAGGAAGAGCAATTCTGGAAAACTTCAAGCTGGTTCTGCAGTTCTACTCTGTCAGATTATATGAATCCATCCAAACTTTCTCTCATCGTGGTTTTACTACATTAACACTCAGAAGCAGCTATGGGATGAAAGCTACTGCTACAATCCACAGTCTGATTGCTCGGCTGGCACAGTGTGCAACAGTAGGTTTCTGAACACGAGGCAAGCACTTTACAGGGAAGTCAAATTACCCTCCTGGCTTGGAAAGGGCAAGCTAAAGGATCAGAAGACAGAGACTGTATATGTGCTATGGCAAAGGAGCAGGAAGAGGAAAGTAGCTGCTTTAGTGGCCAGAGCAAACTTGTGGGAAAATAACCTAAGATAACTTTGGAGGATTGTGGAGCAAAGGGAAATATCAGAGAGAAACCAGGAAGCCCCTGGCTGACAGGTACAGGGGCAGTAGCATTGTCTCCTGTGCACTGGGAGAGAAGGGCACAAACACTGTTTTTCTTTGTCAGGCCAAGTATTTACAACCCTCCTCAATTTCCCCTATGTTTTCAGGGTAGACTCTCCTTGCATAGGTGTCTGCAGTGGTCTGTGTCAGGCTCCACAGAAGAGCAGAGCAATCTCCCTTTCAGCGCCAGAGATTTGGGTTCCCATTACCTGTTCTGGGAGAGGGAAAACACTACAGAGAAACAAGGAGCCTGTGGTCCAAGGAATGTTCCTAGCCCTTCTCTTTAGATGTGCTTTTTCAGGTAAAGTTTAATAAGTGCAGCCCCTAGCCCACCACTGTCCTCAGATCTGTTCATTAACACCTTGGTGAGGGCTTTCCAAGGCTGCCAGTTCTCAGGGGGCTGAGAAGCTGTGTTTTAATTGTATATAATTAAATACTGCTCCCTTATCTAGATTTCAAATTTTACTGTTGGGGCTTCAGTACCAATGCTCTCGTCCCCTCTAATTAGCTTCCTTAATCTGTGCAGCCTTGCTTCTTCCCCCGTGGGGACAGGGCTCTCCTGCAGGGAAGCTTGGATTGAATCTAATTATTAGCAAAGGAGACAGATGGCAGGCAAACACAATGGATATCTGGTCCTACCCCAGATACCCACGGGAAGCAGAGCCCAGATTGGGTGGCCACAGGGAAGTTCTAAAGGTTGCATGTGTATGCACGCATTTGGACTTTCTGCTCCTCCTGTAGATTGCTTTGCATGTCACCTCTTCACAGATTTGTGGCAGAATACCATGCAGGACAAAGGCTGCCTGACTGAAGTGTAACTCACATGATGGATGCTTTTGCCTGGCTAACACATAACAACAGGAGAGGAAGAGTTCCCAAGACCTTATCTGACCCAAACTTATCCTAAAAAAGTACGTCTGGTATCTTCAGTGAAGTTTTCAACATTGTCTCTAAGCTGTCCTCTGCTGTTGACAGAGGTCTCCCACTCCTCCAAGCTACTCCTGTGTGGACCTATCTGTACTAGGAGGAAGTCTCTCCTCCTGTGTAACCTGAATTGCCTCTGTTGCTTCCTCAAGACCCTGCAGACACAGAGAGTATCTTATTGCCATTTATATAGCTAAGGGCTTAGACCTTCTCTATGCCTGTATATTTCTAAACTAACAGCCCCAGTTCCCACCTTGGGTTACATTTCTTTGACCACGAGTCACTTTCTATGCTTTCCATTGGACTCTTCCCAACTTCTTCTGGAGCTGAGTTCTCAAAGCTGGACACAGCTGGGTAGAGAGACTGTAAGGATGGCTGCACTCCTCATGAATATCTGCAGGATGACGTCTGTCTCATTCATTGCAAAAGCATGACGCTGTGAGCTCAGATTTGGCTGCAGGGTCACAATGGCACCCCCTGACTCAGTTGTTCTCTCACTTGGATTTACGCTTATGACTACTATTGCACAAGAACTTTAGAGTGTCTTCCTTCTGCTCCAGCCATTTCCCAGCTCACCTCTGTAAATCCCCACCCTACCTTCAATAATCTTCCATCCTCTCCACTCCTCTTACCTGCAAATTTATACACCAAACTTCTCCCTTCCTTGTCCAACAAGCTCCAGTTCAGGACAAGAATCTGCTGAACACCTTTTTATCCCATTCAGCGCCTCATTCCTCTTTCCAGACAGGTTTGACCCCATCACCCCTGTGGCCCATTTAGTCACTGCTTCCTTACAACAATACCGAACAAGGCAACATTAAAAGCTCTTCTGAAGCTGAGTGACATGACAACCACTGCTTCTCCCTTAACAAAAAGGCTGGCATAAATGGTAATTAGGTTGGCTTGCGAGGATTTGTTCTTGACAAATATATATAGTGGCTGTTATGCCCCTCCTTGTTATCTCTGAGGTACTTACAAATAGGATTACAGTCATAGGACCTTAATGATCATCTAGTTCCAACCCCCTACCATGAGTACAGACACCTTCCGTTAGACCAGCTTGCTGAAAGCTCCATTCAACCTAGCCTTGAACACTGTCAGAGATGGGGCAGCCACAGCTTCTCTGGGCAACATGTGCTAAATCTCCCCTTTGCCAGTTTAAAGCCATCCTTCCTTGTCCTGTCCCTACATGTCCCTGTCAAAAGCTCCTCTTCAGATTTCTTGTTGGCTCCTTTAGGCACTGGAAGCTGCTCTAAGGTCTCCTTGGAGCTTTCTTTTCTCCAGGCTAAACCAGCCCAGTTCTCTCAGCCTGTCTCCATAGCAGAGGTGATCTAGCACTCAGAGCATCTTCGTGGACCCCTCTGGACTCACTCCAACAGATTCATGACCCTCTTGTGTTGTTTCCCCATAACTGGACGCACAACTGCAGGGGGGATGTCTCACCGGAGCAGAGCAGAGAAGGATAATCCCCTCCCTCGACCTGCTGGTCACACTGCTGGTGATGCAGCCCAGGAAGTGGTTGGTTTCTGGGCTCGAGTGCACACTGATGGGTCATGGTGAGTTTCTCATTGACCAATACCCCTAAGTCCTTCTCCTCAGGGCTGCTGCCAATCCAGTCTCTGTCCAGCTTGTATTTGTGCTTGGGATTGCCCTGACCCAGGTGCAGGACCTTGCACTTCACTATGCTGAACTTCATGAGGTTCACACTGGCCCACTTCATAAGTGTTTCCAGGTCCCTCTGGATGGCATACCTTCCCTCGAGCGTGTCAGCCACACTGCACAGCTTGGTGTTGCTGCAAACTTGCTGAGGGTGCTTGATCCCATTGCCCATGTAGCTGACAAGGTTGTTGAATAGGATCAATCATAGAACAGTTAGGGTTGGAAAGGACCTTAAGATCATCTACTTCCAACCCTCCTGCAATGGGTAGGGACACCTCCCACTAACCATGCCACCCAAGGCTCTGTCCAACCTGGCCTTGAACACTGTCAGCGATGGAGCATTCACAACTTCCCAGGGCAACCCATTCTAGTGCCTCACCACCCTTACAGTAAAGAATTTCTTCCTCAGATCCAATCTAAACTTTCCCTGCTTAAGTTTGAACCTGTTGCCCCTTGTCCTCTCAGTACAGTCCCTCATGAAGAGACCCTCCCCAGCATCCCTATAGGCCCCAACACTGATTCCTGAGAGACACCACTCATCACTGATCTCCACTTGGACACTGAGCCATTGGCAACAACTCTTTGAGTGTGACGACCCATCTAATTCTTTATCCACCAAGTGGTTTGTCTGTCAAATCCATGCCATAATGGATAACGTGATGTTTTATGCTAGGCTCTTTCAGATACAGAAAGCAGACCTAATCTGCCTGAGCCGCTTTTGAAGGCAGTTCCTGAGCTAGCCTGCAGATCTCACCTATTGCCCAGGAAACCTTCCAGGGGGATTGCTAGCAGCTCAAAGAGCACCTCAGGCATTCTCCTAACAACACAAAGCTAGATTTCAATATGCTCACTGAGTGTAAGGACAGCTATGTTATATCATCCCTGTCCTACACCTGCAGGCCTCATGAACACAGACATCTGCAGAGGGATCTGCTTCTTGGTGGAGTCTGTTGTTCAGCTCCGTTCCCCTTCTCCCTTTGCATTGCTAAGGCATGGATAGGATATCTCCTTCCTCTCCAATTCTTGTCCAGTTCATACTCAGCCTGCCTCTGACCCCACACTCCCACGCTGCTCTGTTACAATCCTCCCTACTAAACTGACCCATTTTCAGGTTTTTGTACAATTCTTTCTGAGTTCCAGGTCACTGGAGAGCTCACGAGTCAGGTAAATCAATCTCCTCTTGCACTTCCCTCCCTTTCCCCTCTGGTAGGATCATCTGTGCTTGTGGCATTAATACTGACTTTGTTTATATTATTTTTACCTTATGTAGGAGTGATACTTTTTCCCCCTGGGTCCCACCACATATCCAGTCACTAAGGAGGAATATAAATTTCAACAACCAAGCCTAAAGTGTGAATGCAAATCTACCAAACGAAGCAAATAAAAAGCCCTGCGCAGACTCTGGTGCAAGGCAAAACCTGCTCTGGACCTGCTTGAGCGAAAGAAACAGGTTTTGTCTCAGATCCAGCTTCCGATTCTCAATGAAACTTGCACATCTCTCTCCTGCTCATCACAGTTCTATTTATTACAGGCTCCCTGCAGAACAGACTTTCTTCTGCCTCTCATGCTGTGGCAGGGCTGCACATTCATGTGAGAGCTGTGCCATATTAGGATATCAGACTCTGGGATGCCAAATGGCATTGCCAAGAGGGAAAGGATGGCTGCAGCTTAGGGAGCACACCTCTTCATAGCATGATGTCCGCAGTATTCAGACAGGCATGTTTCTTACCCGTATCTGAAGGCATGCATGGTAAGTCATCTGTCACAACACTAGCGAGAGGAGCACTCAGCCTGCACAGGAAGGGTCTTGGTCAGAGGATGGCAGAGCCAAAGCCACATGAGTTGTACAGAGATGGGAGGGTGAGTTCTGGGAAGAAGAAGCAAGCAGGGCAAATGCTCGCACATGCTGAGCAAGCTGAGCCATTAGAACATAAAGCTGAGACTACCTGGGCAGTTTGAGGGGCTGATGAGTGCTTTAATGGATCAATATATTTCGTCAGGGACTATAGCGATAGAACAAGGGGCAATGGGCTCAAACTAAAACAGGGCAGATTTACATTAGATATAAGAAAGAAATTCTTTACTGTGTAAAGAATTAATAAAGAAAGATGTATAAAGAAGTAATTCTTTACTGTGTAAAGAATTAAGGTAATTAAGGTAAGGCACTAGAATAGGCTGCCCAAGGAAGTTGTGGATGCTCCATCCCTGGCAGTGTTCAAAGCCAGGTTGGAAGGGGTTTTGAGCAACCTGGGAGGTGTCCCTGCCCTTGGTAATGGGAGTGGAATTAGACAGTCTTAAGGTCCTTTCCAACCTAAACCATTCTATGATTCTACTTCTGCTCCAAATTGTTTGCAAATGCCCCACGTATAACATTTTTTCTCCTGGAAGCCAGCAACAGATTTTGGAAAAGACCTCAGAGAAAATCAATCATTTCTCTTTTGTTTTGTTTTGTTCTGGACCCAGCGAGAAACTTCATGTCCTTCTTATGTCCCAGCCAGCGAGACAACAGATTTGTCACCTGGTGATGGTGCATCTGGCTTCTGGGACAAGGCTCTCCTCAGGGTGTACTGGACCTGTGGTTAATTTAGAGCCACATTGCATGACTCCAAAATAGTGCAGCATATGACTACTGCACACCAGTGCTGTATAGGAGCTAATGACCAGAGGAATCACTTAAGAACTCCAAAGGGCAAAGAAGCTTCCTGACATCAATGCTGTAAAATTTAAACCACATCCAGAAAAAAACAAATGTAGTGTCGTTGCACTGGACTCCCCTCAGCCCATCTCCACCCCTGTCTTCAGCCATCTGAGAGCATCTGCACTCAAAAGACATTCCCCTGGAAAGGACTTTGATGCGGTGGACATATCCTATCAGCTCCATGTGTCTCCTTCCAGCATCTATTTCATGGGGATCCAGTCTGTGCCCCCATTCTTTGCTATTGCTTTGTTTCTCATTGCCAGACACATTTTGTTGTGCTTTGATTGTGTAGGAAGGAGTCCAGACACTATGGGAATTAAACCATATAGGGACTGGACAGACGAGGCACATGTTGGTCACCCTCTTATTTGCACAGCAGTGGGAATATTTTCTCTCTTATGCTAAGATATTTTTAAAACAGAGAATGCTGTTACTATTTGTTGTCACCCAGGGTCCAGCGTTGCCATTCTTGGAAACCAGTGCAATGCCTCCAATGTCAGTGTCAGAAGCATTATTAGTAGTTTTTGATGTCTCCCAAGATGTCCTTAGGCTTAATGTTATTTATGACCTGGAGAGGGCTGACCTTAACTCCAACCATTCCTGAGTCTGCAAAGCAGGTGTTATACCCATTAGTACCCCTGCTGCTAGGTCATGCGCCCAGCTATCACAATCACTGTGGCTATGAAAGACTAACTTTTAATCACAGCTCCTCACCCAAGAGTACTGTTAGAAATACAGACAGTTCAGCAAGACCGGCTGTGAAGGTTAACACAGTTATCCTATAGTGCTAAAGAACAGGGGAGGGAGTAGATGCAAGGGATAACATAGATGTGTTTCCCCTTGCATGGCACTGTTATGCATGTCATTGCTATGAACATGCAATTTTGTCCCTGGTCTGAGCAAAGCCAGCAAGAACACACACAAGGCAGACCCAAATATGTGCATCACCTCTGATGGGCCTGCCTGCCAGGGGCACAGCACATCATATATCCCCAACAGCATAAAGTCGACTGATAGAACTCCATCTGCCTGAAGCATGTGGGATGATGCCTCTGGTCTCAGCCTTTTCCCCCAGGGAGGGCTTGATTCTGACTCAGCCAGTTGTCTGCCAGGTCCAGCTTCTCCTCTCTGTTTGGATCTGGATGACAGCAGATGTTTCTCTGCCCATCTGCACAGAAGCTTGGATGCCGGCTGTGGTCAGCTCTCTGCTTTTGTTCTTCTGTTATTGTTTTAAGCCCACAAATGCAGCCCTGCTGCTGGAAGATAACTACTGAGTGCCATCGACCATGGTCAAAATAGAGAGTAAAGTGTTAGAGGAAAGAAGCCTGTTCCCAAGGCAGATGCACAACTTCAACTCAGCACTTGCATTGAGGTCCTGTGTACCAACTATTTACCTTACCCTGCTCAAGGATTTGCCACTGTAAAGCACACCATGTGCATAGCAGGGAGAGAGATGTATCTCTGCTCTGTTGACCTGCCCATCACAGCTGGTGCTAAAACTGCTGCCAGCAGTGCTCAAGTGCATGCCAGGGAAAGAAGAGTGGCATGGCTGCAAAGGGCAACGGGGCTTCTCCTATACCTCAATCTCATCTCCCTGGAAAGGAGCTGCAGAGCAGCGCTTCAAGATAACTCTTTCCCCATGCCAACAAGCTTAGCAAGAGTCGGTGCTTTGATTTCTTAAAACAAGCCTAGATCCTGTGTTTCATAAATTACTACAATGCATTTAATAGGTAGCCTTTTCATAAAGGAGCACAGCGGATGTGTACACAGGCCCTGATGAAGCTAATAACTGCCTCTCAATGGCTTTCAGTGTTATTATATATTTAAGATCCGAACTCCCTTAATCAACCACAGAGATGCAGCTGGCAGCAGTAAATTGCCAACAACAGCTCACTACAAATAAGGCAACATTAGTTTTTCAAGGACAAACCCCATGTCAGTTCTTCACTGAGAGCTAACCACTCTTGTCCTTATCCTTCTCCCCCCAGCTCCCCTCAGTGATGTGCTGGCACAACTTGCTTCATCTAATAATACAACTTCTCTGCCCAATCCCCTCCACAGGGGACATCATCAAATCAAGTTCCTAGATTTCATTACTTATTTGGGCAAATGGCACAGACTGCATCCCATGTTCTCCCTACTCAAGCAAGCTGCAGGCGGAACGTGTCCCATAACACCATGACGATATGCCGCAAGAGCAAAAGCACTGGCCTTACTCAGAGGAGAAAAGGAGCATCTTAGGCCATAAGACTATGAGAGACACAGTTGTGAGTAAGTGCTTTGCAGGCTTGAGACCTGATGTGGCATTTCGGAATGATTTTTTGGGTACATACCAGGTGTATGTCAGTTGGTGCCCAGTCTGTATGCATTGGAAAATAGCAAGCACCTGCAGGTACTTGGGTGCAGAAGAAAGGGAAAGATCTCTGAACACCACATGATGTTCACACTTGTTTCCTTGCTGCTTCCAAAAAGAGATATGGGTGTTGGCCCGTGCAAACAAGAAAAGAACGCAGTAGTTTTAAGAGAGATGCACGTGGCTGGGAGTTATTAAGACTGACATTATAAGGGGATTCAGGAAAGACTAAGCATTGGGTGAATGAAGAGGAGAAAAAGAAAACACAGTTCATCCTGTTACAGCTGTATCTGATCTCCTGCAGAGGGGGTGACCAGCTTCTGGCCTTCGGGACCCAAAGCAGTGATATATTTCAGCCTGAGGGAACTTCTCCTCCCCAGATTTCCTCTGGAAATGAAAACAGTTCCCTGTGCCATGCCCTAGCCTGGTGCAACACATGTGCTCTGCTCCCTGCTATGGGCCATGACCAGGGTCACCTCTCATAAGAAGGACCCAGGGCACTGGATGCTCCAGCCAAGGACCCTAGGTCTAGATCCTGGTGGTGATATTTGAACTGCCTGCAAATCCCTCTGGGCCAGGTAAGACTGCCAGTGGTGAGGGGAAAACATAGAATCAGAGAATAATTTGGGTTGGAAAGAACGTTCAGATCATCCAGTTCCAACCCCCTGCCTTGGGAGGGAACCCCTTCCACTAGAGCGGGTTGCTCAATACCCTGTCCAACCTGGCCTTGAACACTGTCAGGGACCCTGAGACAGGTACTGGAAGCAGGCTGAAAGAGAGTTTAAACTTTGCTGGGTCTGTTGTGATACCTTATCCTGTGGCTTCAGACATTAACCCTGCGCAAGCCAGGGAGGTGATGCACACTGACCCATGCAAGCAAAGTGGGACAGACAAAGAGATAATTTGCTCAACGATGAATGTGAAAAGGGGAATGTCTTTCCTTCATGTTCAGCCTGGTTTACAGAGGTCTCTCTGACACACTGGAAGACTCTCTGCTCTTTGATGTGCTCTATTGCAACGATTAACATGCTGGAGGTTTCATTTTTTTCTCTGAAGCTGCAGGACACAGATGAAAAGCTGAGCTAGAGAGGTTCAAATGCTGAGTCAGGGGTTTATTTTTGCTGTTTCTTTGGAAATACCTCACCAAACTTCTCTTGAAAAAGAGGAACTTAAAAAAGCAGTACCCCTTTGTTTTCCCCCTGCCACAATGTATATATTGACACTGACAATTTTAAAGGACTTTTGGGAGAGAGGCTGTGTGGTCTCTGGGGACACTTTCCCTAAAAACATCAGAGGATTTAGCTCATATTTGTGTCACTGTTGGCATTTGATTCCTAGATTTATGCTTCCAGAGATGTTGCAAAGATGGCTTGGACAAGTCAAATTCAGTGGGCCAAGCCTAAACCTTCAGGAGGCAGCTTTCAGCTAAGTTATATATTATGAACAACGGGTTCTACTGACATAGGATTCTCCATGAGTTTACTGGTGTATATGGCATAGGTGAAATACCACTTTAATTGGTTTTCCATGTAATTGTGTGCATTACCTTCCTCACTGACTTATTAATGCAGTAAAAACCTTTGAGGGGTGGTGGTGCAGATGTAAGAATGCAGATTGTAATAGAAGTCCATTTGCAGTGTTATCTCTAGAAAAAAACTACTGTTTTTTGAGCATGAAAGAACACACAGTTTTCATATAGCTTTGCAGTGACATCTGAAAAAGATGCTCCTCCTGTTTTTTCGAGACAGTAAGGAGAAGAGACATCTGCAGATGGGGGAAGGATTGCTTCCTCCTTTAAGACAGAAGCTGAACTTCTTTTGAGTTATTTGGCATTGAATCAGGAGATAAAAATACACTGTCTAAATGAACCAGTGACCTCTTCTATGATCACTACAGCTGTGGTAGATGGGTGGGCACAAAGAGCCTGAAACGACACATCTTCTCCATGTTCTCATCAAGAAAGTTTAAATCTTTAACAGAGATGCAAAACAAGGCTGGAGTCACTGTGTTGAGGAAGTCTCCAGAGGGAAGACTCTCCCTTACACTTTAAATAATAGCACCGCGTCCTATACCAATGTCTCAGAGCCCAAGGTACACTTAAAGCATCAGTTAAGACTGACCTTGCTGAGGCTCAAATCAGACATCTTCAGTTTTCCCACACAGCTTGGAACAATCTGCTTCACAAACCCAGCTAACCCCTTTGCAAAACACATTTAAATGCCATTTCTTTTACTTGCCAACATGCACCCATTGAACACACAAGCTGTGCTTCAGGAGCAAGGAGGACAAAAGCATCACTCCAAGATGCTTACAGGCATTTGCTGGAATAAAATGTTCCATAGAAGGGCCAATACCTTTTCCATTATGCATCTTTTTTGATAACATCGGAATAAGAACGTGGTTTAAATGTGCAGGAATGGCAAGGCTTCAGCAGTTACACAGCTATTCCATGTGCTCTGGGAAAGGGGACATCAACAGATTGCAAAATGGGAAGAGAAGCTGCAAACAAACATGTTACGTAATTGGGCCTTTCGGGAACTGAAGAAAGGTCTCCAGAAGATCAGGGCCCTCACAGCACTTTCTAATTTTACTGGGACTTACCAACATTTTAATAATCGTGGGTTTTGCATGGTTTTCTTTTATTGTTGCGTCCCCCTGCGCTACCCTACTTTTCTTGTTAGTACCCCACAAAAACGCATCTTACCCTGTTTTATCAAGCTGATTGATACAGCCTAGAATGGCAAAGAGACACTAATCACCTTTAGAAAGGGCAGCAAAACCACCTCTTGGGCAGGAATGCATGGGAAATCCTCAAGGTTTAGAACTCAACTGAATCAAATGTGCTGAGGAATTGCACCATTCCATAGCTGCATTTTAGCTGAAGCACAGCTCTAACAAGCAATGACATAGCAAATGGGCTTTAGCTCTATAGTCCACATACTGCACTAGCACATATCTTTACTCCCATTACAACAAATTCTTCCAAGGGATGATGCCCGTAAGCATCACCTCAGCTTCAGGACTATACTGCACTTCTGCTGCAGGGCTGTCCTAAACTTGTGCCCTGGCAAACACAGACGGGCAGAGGATTTTCTGCAAGTCAACTGTACCATTCTATACATGAACGTAGACTATAGCAGCCAAGCTTTAGATGAGCACCTACTGCCTTTCAGGCACATGAATAGACTGTAATTTCTACAGTCAGTTTCATCCTTCTCCCAGGAAAATGAAGTATGTGCATGTCCTCTCCTACCTGAAGGAAGCCAGCCTCTTGGTCAAAATATGGCCCTGCAATTGCCAGCTCTTCTCACCCCATTCCCCAAGCCCTCATCTGTACCAGGCTGTTAACTCCTGAAGTGATGCTTCCCATGTACCATTCCTCCCTGCGATTCCAGGGAGAGACAGTTTAAAGGCAACAGAGAGATGAAGGCAAAGCCCTGGCATCGGCACAGAAATAACACCCTCGGGTTTCTAAGAAAGCTGTTTCCCCTCCGTTTCTTGCTTGCTGTGCACCTGCTGACAGCCAGTAGGAAAAGGAAGAAGGAGGCTTGCTGGCATGGGGAGGGCACACCAGCACACCCCAAGAGGCCAGGCAGTAGCTCCAACAGGATGTGGTCAGCCTGTTCCCAGCACACCAGTTGGTCACAGGGTTGCTGGCAAAAGGCAGCAGTGAACAGAATAGAGGAGGAAAGGCCACCAGCAGAGGCACAGCACAGAGGGTCCTGGTGCAAAGCCTTGGAGAATGCATCACTGACCCACTGCAAAACCCCCATCACAGCCTGAGCACCAGCAGATAGGTGACACCCTGTCTTGGATGAAGGAAAGCACAGAGGTCCTGGCCAGAGCAATGGTTCCAAGACATGGGGAAGCCTAAGCGCCTCTGAACTCTCTGTGGTTCTGTGTTTGGCCTGCCATGTAAACATGTCACATCCCGGGAGAAATGAGATCAGACTTCAAAGTCTTCCTGCTAGTAGCCCAGTTTTGCTAGTGCCAAGTGACCTGGTTAAAAAGTAAAGAGTCTTCCGTGGTATCCTTACAGCCTAGTTCATTGCACCTCTGCAGACAACTCCCCGCTTCCCCAAAATGAAAAATAAATAATCCAAAACCTGCATTCATTGCTACTGCAGTTATCATTCTGGAGCCAAGAACAATGGTGTACCATGTGCTCTCGACCCTTGTGTGAGCAACATGATTGTTCTGACCTCCAGATTGCTGGAGCTGTGAAGTTCTTGCTCAGTCTTTCCTGAGAAGTCAAAAGCCCAACCGGTCTAATATCCTGCCTGAGAATTACAAAACAGTTTTTTCTCTCCCCCTACTTCAAGTTTTATGATTCCCACTTTTGCTTCACTCTCCCTGTGCAAGCAGGGCAAGTAACAGAACATAAGGCTTTCTCTCAGCACTCATCATGGGTCTCTCTCAGCTGCTAAGAGACCAATTGTATGATATGCAACACCCAAGCTAACAATTACTTCTCCCTTGACACAGTAGTGCCCTTTATCAGTGACGGCTCCAAGTTCTACAAAGTGGTTTTGTGTTACAGAGTCTACTGTTGGCAGGGACTGATGTACAAACAGACTTCACTATAGGAAAAGCTTGAGGCCAGAACAATACAACTCCCAATCCTCACTCCTCCCAGAGCTCCAGCTGGGCAAGGAAATATCTTCACAACATATCCAAGGATAGATGTTTTCTACCATGATTTACTGGGCTAATTTATATTCTCCACATAATGTAATAAAGAAGGGTACAGCGCTAATTTTTCCACCATCCACCTAACAACAGTCAGGATTAGCTTCCAACAGCTTTCAGCCTCTTTATCATTTGCAAGCAGCCAAATGTAGCTGCAATTGCATCCTAACCATGAGACTTCTCTGCATGACAGTACTATTTCAGGACATTCATTGGCCAGTGATACAGAACTGCAGACTTTAGAAGAGTAGGAGGTGAAGTTACCTTCACCAAAGTCCTGAACAGTAGAACAGGCTGTGACCCAATTCCAGGTGTCCTGACTTTCAACAGTCAAGGGGAAATAGGTATTGCAATTCATACACTCAGTTTAGGCCCTTCACAAGACAGATCCTTGTGACTGGGTGGTAACAGCCAACTTGGTTTTGTAGAGCTGAGGCCATAGAGATCTGCTCAGCACATGTGTAGGATATGGGAAGCTGGGCTCACAAACCAGTCCAATCTTGCTGCTGCTGGAAGAGTGGAGTGCCACTGAGCAGGCATCACTCTCTGATCTGTTACCAAGGCAGGAATGCAGCATTTCAGGCTTCCCAAAGCACATCAGGCCATTCATGGCTTTCTGTAATGCACTTGTACCCAAACACCTCTGGGAGCCATGTGTGTTTAACATCAGGAGAACCAGAGACTGTAAATAACAAATAAAACCTTCACTTACACTATCTCATCATTTTGGAACTCCAGCTCCCCGCAGGTGTCTTCAAAGTCCTCTCCTCCACCTTTGGCTGAGCCTTCAATGGTTTTGTAGGGCACAATAACATTTCCTCGTGCACCAGAGGTTCGCAACACTTTCACTTCCATGGTACCCACACTTTCACTGATGTGCATTACCGGCTCCTCAAAAGTGAAGATGCCAGCGTGATCATCATCAAAGATGGTGACGGTGGCAGTAGATGGTGATCCCAGGCAGGCAAGTGTTGAGACACGACTGGCCTCAAGAATGCCCTCATCTGGGGCCTCAGTGCTCACACGGACATTACTGAGATGGACCAGGAAGTTCTCATCCTCCTCAAATATGTCATCATCGATTATGCCAACACGGATTTCCTTCTGGGTCTCTCCAGGCTTGAAGACCACTGTCCCTTCAGTGAACTCATAGTCAGAGCCAGCATTGGCCGTCCCATCCTCTGTCCGGAAGTCAACGTACACTGTGTTGGTCAAGTCACCTCCCCGGCGAATGATGGTCAAGGCGACTGTGCCACAGTTCTCCAGACACTGGTAGGTCCCCTGCTCAAAGTAGAGCTTGCTGATGGGATCATTTTCTGCCACCTCGCTGTTGACCTCATGCATGCTGACAGCTTTGCGGGCCTGGTCTGCAGCATGTCTCTTCAAGATGTTGCCAGCTCCTGTCATGAGCCGAGTAGCCTGAATGCGGTAAAAGGCCCTGCTCTTCTGCTGCTGGCTCAGAACCTGATAGTTGGCCAACTCGATAAGCTGTTCAATTTCCTTGTCAGGGTGTTTTTGTTTCAGCTCCTTCAGGATCCGAGCCATTTCCCTCCTGGCTTCCTCATCGTCCTGGTCTTTCTCATCCACCTCCAACACCAGTGTCCCATCCAAAAAGTTCTCCACATGAGAGTTAGCAACCTTTCCATCCATCTCGATATCAGCTTTGGAGGAGGGCCGGTCACCCTCATGCTCAATGATCATGCCTCTCTGCTTGCCAGCTCGGTATTTCTTGTAGACGTACTTATAAAATAAAAGCCTCCTGTCAGCTATCCAGGCAAACACCACACAAATGGGAAAGAAGAAGAAGGTGAGCAAGCCTTCCCAAACCTCCACAATCCCAGGAGAAGACACAGATAAAATAATGTAAAGCCAAGTGTAGGCAAAGATGCTCCAGGCCGCTGTAACAAAAAACACTCGCAAGTGCTTGATCTTCCTTATCTCTCCATCTGGAACCACATAAACACAGATCGCAATGATGACAAACATGTTAAATGCAGCACTCCCCACAATTGTGCTTGGTCCCAAGTCTCCTGCCGTGAAGCCATGGCCACACACTTCGATAACAGACAGGAGAATCTCAGGGGCAGATGAGCCCAAGGCCATCAGTGTGAGATTGGAAACGGTCTCATTCCAGATCCTCACTGTGGTTTTGCTGGTCTCGCCGTTGGGCTTCTTGATGGTTATTTCCCTCTCTTGGGATGTAATGACTTCGATGGAGGACATGAAGCGATCAGCAATGATGGATACTCCCAGAAACATGTACACCATTGCTACAAAATACACTGTTGCCCGAGCAATTTTGTCACCGAATGAGGGGTCTTGTGGTTCCCATATTGGTAAAATCACACCCTTTTTGCAGATGTATGAGCCAGTGCACTCCTCGGTATCGTTCACAGGCAATTCGCTGGGGCCCTCTGCATGGATGCCATCTGCATGGAAGAGCAACACCAACACAACACTCAGGAGTTGGAAGCTCACTGGGAAGGTGGGTGGGTGAGTTGCTTGCGACATGGCCGCTTCCATAGAACAGGTCCAGATGTCCTCAACCTGTAGAGACAAAAGGAAAGATGTATTAAGTGAGGCTGATCAGAGAGAACATATTTTTCCTCTACAGCCTGTTTATTTTTCATCTTTCCAAACATATAATCAACTTACCCTGTTACTCAAGAAGACATATCTAATGAGCCCATTTGGCAGTTTTCCATCTACAAATCATCTAGGTCAGTTACCTGAACAATGACTGATTCAGATACTACCAGTGGGCCAGCACCTTCCCCCTTTAACTACTAAGACGTTTAGTGCCACTCTCTTTCTCTTCACTGAAAGCCTATTTATTCAATTGCATTTTCTTGTTTCTCACGTAATTAAAGCCTACCATTCTGCTTCACAGATGGCAGAAGTATTTCCCAGTTCAAAATTACAATGCAGTCACTCACTGGAGTTAAGGGTAAGAGCAGGAGAGGAGAGGGAAATCTATTATCCCCCTTTGTTTAAAAAAATATATATTTCTATATTTGCCATTTTTAGTCACTGCAAACTACATATTTCACAGCCTTTTCTCGCTCACAATCCTCCCAGGCGTGTACTCCACATCAGAAATCTGCACAAAGTGAGCTCAAGCCCTGGGAAAACCTTATTCTTAACAGGAACTTGGTCATAAGGTGCACCAGAAGGGCAGTCTTTAATTACTGATTTTGGAGCCATTCCTTCCACAGTGCATCACTTTGCACCCTCCTGAAACTGGAAAGAACCCCATACGCATCCAAGCCTGGCTCTCTTGGCATGCTTCAAAGAGGAAACCTGCTCCTGCGCTTTTTTCTCACTAGGTCAGCTTTGATGTCTTCTCCTTCAAGGGCCTTTCTCACTCCATTTACAACATCAGTCAACAGGCACAACAGCAGTACTTGCCCTTCTCCTTTCCCAGGATTATCCAGCAGTGTAGAGGAGCTGTTAAAGAGGTTTGCAGTTAGTTAACAGTGCATAAGCTGACTGAACAGATGCATTTATTACAAAAAACTGAGCATGCTCAGTGTTACATTCTCAATTTTACTAGGCAATAAAAGCCAGATTCCTAGTTACTAAAGCAGTTTTTTCTCCTCAAGGGGAGCCTTTGCTATGCTTCTCCAATATAAGTTAATTTAATCACATGGTCTCTATGAAGAGAGGAAAATGAGTACATCAATACCTTCAATTTGCTGGAGAATACAAAATGCTGAAATGGCTTTTTGCTCATAAAACACGCATACCCCAGAAAGAAAAAATCAAAATGAAAGGTTTCAACCATGAAAGGTTTCAACTTCTAACAGGAGGATGGTATTCCCAAGCCCCTATCAGAGATGGGACAAGCAGAAGATCCAGTCAACGCCTCCCAAAGCCCAGCCTCCCCAATGCCTGGCAAGTCTCACCCTACCATTTGCCATCTGCCTGGTCTCCAGCACACACAGTGCCAGGTCTGACAGCTGCATGCAGTGGGAGACACAGACCAACCCATCCATGGTAAAGGCAGCATACAGTGACAGTATCCCAGCTGTCACCTGGGCCCCATCACAGCAAGCGTGACGCAAGCAGGACAGCTAAGCACACCTTCCCTCTTCCTTCTTAAGAAGTGCTTGCTTCACAGCACAGCTGGGAACCAGGCTGGCTCTCCACCATAAAACAGCTACACCCATGCTGTGTTGCTGACTGCAGAAGTACAGCCCAGCCAGCATTCCTGGAGAGAAGCGCTTACCCTCCTGAATAGGGATGCACCAATATCTACTTGAAGAAAAGCACCTGGTTCACCACCACACATTTCCTTATCCTCCACAACACAGAAATCACCCTTTCTCATTAGGGCAGGGGCATATTACACAGGGAGAGGGCTGCACATGAATGAAGAACTGGCCGGAGGAATCAATGGGAACCATCCTACACCCATGTTACAGAACCTACTCCACAAAGGGACATTGTAATGATGGATCAAATCCCTCTCATTCATTTGCTTATATTTAAGGATGCTGTGGTGGTATCATAGGACTGGAAAAATAGTACTGAGGATTTATCAAGACAGTTTTGTATAAATGGCATTATACAAATGAGATTTCCAAGTTCTTCTGCCTTGCCCCTACCGCCCCTGATTTTCTAATTAAGAAAAAGATACACAGAGCAGGAAGTGAACAAGCTAGAGAACTGGGTGATAAGGACAGATAAGATGAACAAGAAGAAGCAAATCTCTTGTATGAAGGCAGATTTAACAGAAATGAGTTGTTTGCAGCTGTAGCTGCTAATGCTATAAAAAGCTCTAGTGCTGGCATGAGAACCCTCAACATTGCTCCCCTGATCACCATCCCTGGATACCTCCTGCTTCTCAGAACTCAGGCGGTAAGGATAGCTAACAAATCTCAAGTAAAAAACTGAAAACATGGTGTTTGTAAAGAGGAGTGCCTTGTTACAGGCTATTTAGTAGATAGCTAAATTGAAACAGATGTGTGTTCATGGTCACTGAAGTTTAGCCAATTAGTCACCCAACATCTGTACTCCTGTGTTTCACACTGCTCCAAACCAAGTCTAAGAGACATTTGATAAAGGAGCTGTCAAAACAGAGGCTGACTTGTTATCTACTCTGTTTACTCCAGATAGCTCCTAAGTGTAGTTGGGTTTTGATTTTTTTTTTTTTATTTAAATATGTAGGTTTGAAAAAGACTTAGTGTGGGCATAAAATATTACTCAGCTGCATGGGTCTTCACCTTCTCTTTCTAAAGAGTAGTAGTTTCAACAGAAAACTCAAGAGCATCCACCTGCCCTTGTTCAGTTAATTTTCTCCCTGTGGCATGTCATATCCTTGCACATGTACAATTATTCAGATCAACCAGGCATTGTGAAATCCCCTTGGCAAGAAGAGGAAACAGATGGTTCTAGAGAATATATTATGCTTTGGGTCACTGATTTAGGTCAGAAAGAATAGGAGAGTCCCATCACACTTTGGACCAACTCTACAGTCTTAAAAGGATTTGAGCACTGGAAGTCTCAGCCAGAAAAAAAAGACACCCATTAAATCAGATTAATAAGTCACTTGAAGATTATTTACCCTGTTACTCCCTTTCAATCATTCTAGTATGAGTCTGTTTTGTTTTGTTGAGGTGGTTTTTCTTTGGGGTTTGTTTGATCTTTTTTCTAATCAAGTTCCATATTACATTTAAACAGGAGGAAAACAGACCTAGAGGCTCACATCTGAGCAATCCATCTTTCTGGCCTTCCCATCCATCTCTCCATGTACAAACTTTTCCCTCTGATGGCAGGAGATAAGAAGCATGGAACTTTTCTGAAGAGTTCAGAAGGGGGGAAAGGCTGGAGCTTTGGAAGGGAAACCCACCAGCCTTGGCAATGTGCTGGGACCCTTTGAGCAGAAGCAGCATCCTCCAACTTTCTGTTGGACTTTCTCCAGCATTTTGGGATGCAGACGTTAAGCAAGACTCACATACCCTCACCAGCTTTTCTACTTGAACCAATTTGCAAGGAGTGTTATTAACACCAGACTCAGGAATTAATGAGAGCTAGAAAATGCTTGGCCACAGCATGCTGGTTATACACACACGATCTGAGTGTGACACTAAAAATATCTTTGAGAAGCAGCTGCTATACGATTAGCAGAATTTCTTTATTTGTAGAATCAAAAATAAACAGTTTAGTCCTCAGAGACCCTCTTTCACTGCATTTGCATGGGGTCTCAGCCCATGGCCAGTCCACTGGTGCAAGCAGTAAAATCATTCCTATTATTCTCTAATGGGAAGCAAGGCTACCAGAATGCCAGCCCTCTGTCCAAACCCAACTTTGTTAGCTTTTCATTAAGGTGGCCCAATTGCATTTCCCATCCCAGCCATCAACAATAAAAGCAAATGTGGTAGCTGATTCACAGCACACGAGGTTAGCAGCCTGGCAAACACTGCCTGCCACAGTGCTCGTGGCTTCCTCATCACTCCCCCAGTGCCTCTTGGGTTAGATTTATCACAGCAGCACTGGGCAGGGGTTCAAGTTGCTCTTGTGCTCATTGCTAGCAAATGTGTGCAGTGAAGGGTCCCAAACCACCACCCCCCCGCCAGCAAAACCTTGCCCAAAATCACTACCCCATGCCCAGGGATAGCACCCAGAGCCCTCTTCATCACCAAGGGATCCAGTTTGTCCTATGGATCCCTGGAACTGGCTGTCTGAGAACTTTCAAAGGGAGCTGGAGCTAACCAGGAGAGCCAGATCCTAATGTATGCTCTGTTGAAGCACTGGCTGTGTTACTGTGGACAAGCTCCCCCAGGGTTCTAGCAGTTGGTTTTGCACAGTCATGGAAGAAAACTTTCAAGAGGCTACATGGTCCTTCAAGGAACAGATTGTCCTGGAAGGCATGCCGAGGCACATGAAAAACAACAAGGTGCTTGGTGATAGCCAGTATGGCTTCACTAGGGGGAAATCCTCCCTGACCAGTCTGATGACCTTCTATGATGGGGCTATGGAACTGATGGACAGGGGTAGAGCAGTTGATGTCATCTATCTGGACTTGT
>JASSUY010034033.1:0-14289 GCA_032466535.1 Forpus xanthops
TCCCCTCATCATCCTCGTGGCCCTCCTCTGCACTTGTTCCAACAGTTCCATGTCCTTTTTATGTTGAGGACACCAGACCTGCACAAAATACTCCAAGTGAGGTCTCATGAGAGCAGAGTAGAGGGGCAGGATCACCTTCCTTGACATGCTGGTCACACTCCTCTTGATGCAGCCTGTGATACAGTTGGTTCTCTGGTCTGCAAGAGCACACTGCCGGCTCATGTTCATCTTCTCATTGGCCACCACACCCAAGTCCTTCTCTGTAGGGCTGCTCTGAATCTCATCTCTGCCCAACCTGGACCTGTGTCCAGGATTGCTCTGACAAAGGTGCAGGACATTGCACTTGGCATGGTTAAACTTCATGAGGTTGGCATCTGCCCACCTCACAAGCGTGTCAAGGTCTGCTGGATAGCATTCCTTCCCTCCAACGTACCAACTGAGCCACACAGCTTGGTGTCATCAGCAAGCATGCTGAGGGCTCACTCAATGCTACTCTGTGTGTCACTGACAAAGATGTTGAACAAGGCCAGACCCAACATCGATCCCTCAGGGGCACAACTTGTTACTACATGTATATATATACATCCACACACCCATACACAGAGGGAGAGAGATCATCCCTCAGTGCATGAACCAATCCCTATAAAGATGCTGAGTCCATTCAGTCCATCTCTTGTAACAGGCTTTCAGAGCAGGGAAGGCCGTGTGAAATGTTCACACTTGTGAATAACCCGGGCAATTGTGTCCATTGTTAAGTCCACCCCTCGATCATGAGTCCATCTGTATATTGCATCTCTGCCTTGATGAACTGAAGTGCCATGGGCCCACCAGCCTCAAAATAATTCACTCTCCCCTTCAGCAGTTTCTGTAGCTTGTCTCTGGGGACTCCATACAGCTGCCTGCCATCTCTGATGATTCCAAAGCACTGGAGGGGCCCAGTGGACTAGATACTTGCCCATACTATCCCACACACCCTGCAACTCATGACTGTCCAGCAGCAGGGAAAATCTCTTGGTTATCCTACACTGTAGCCTAACCCCGTCAAGGCCCACACCCCACTCTACTTAACAATCTGAACCAGACAAATGGTTAACACACTCTACACATGCCAACATGGTGATACACATCACAATCAGCAGGCAGGTCTCAAGGGTACCCAAAGGCCATTCCAAACCTTCAGAACGTTCAAACGAGGCTGCTGTACTTGTCACTGGGGCTGCTGTACTGGCTGGCTCTCTCACCACCAGCTTCTTTTTGTCTGAGTTCAGATCTTCTTCCTCTGCCTTGCTGGGAAATGCTGCATGGTCTACTGCATCCTCCTGTGTCTCGGGCTTGTGTGTCTCTGTGAGTAGCTGCCAGGGGATGCTTTCGCCTGCTGCAGGGCTGGGTTCAGCCTTGGGGCTTTGTTCCTTTGCTGCCTCCTCCCAATGATTAATGCTTGGTAGCTGTGGGCTACAGGGCTCAGCTCCTGGGTCTGCCCCCTTTCTTCTTCCCACAGCCTCGTAAAAGCAGAGGCGAGGACGAGGGCCAGAACAGTGAAGAAAAGCCAGATAGCCAGGTACAAGTCCATGTCAATGTCCGTCCCCCCCCCTGCTGCCTGAACTCATTCATATTACAAGCCATTCCAATAAAGTACAATGAAACAAGAACCTTAGCCCAAGCCCCTTGCCTGCAAAATGCTAAGATAGCAAATAGCAGTGGTAAGTAACGTACAACAGGCTGAAACCGTGAACTCAAGTGAATCATGACAAACAATGTTGAGAGTCAATAAATCAGCATTGTGAGGAGTGACTATAAATCCTGTCATTATCTCAACCCTTTGAGCCCCACATTGGGCACCAAAAAGAACTTTTGTGGTGTAACAGTCAGCCATGTAGTTTTCTCACTCACTCCCCCCTCTTTATTTTCCCTGTGCCTGGAGGGATGGGAGGAAGAATCAAAAGAATGCAACTCCCACAGGTTGAGATAGGAACAGTTTAGTAACAAAGGCATAACAAAAATTACTCCTGCTACTACCAATAATAATAATGACAGGAAAAATATAAGGAAAGAGAATACAACTGCTCACCACCTAATACCAAGCCAGACCCAGCAGTGAACCCTCATCCTCCTGGGCCTCTGCCCTCTGTTTTAACATCCTGGCATGATGTGCTGTGGTATGGAATAACTCTTCGGTAAGTTTGGATCAGGTGTCTTGTCTCTGCTTCCTCCCAGCTTCCCCTCCTCCCTGGCAGAGTATGAGGCTCAGAAAGTCCTTGATCAGACAAAACATTCGAAGCAGTTCCCAAAAACATTGATGTCATCATCGCTGTTCCCAAGCAGAAAGTCAAAAACACAGCGCTGCACCAGCTACCAAGGAGAAAAATGACTGCTACTCCTGAACCCAGGACAGAAGTGTATCCCAAAGTCAGGAGACATAATGAGTGACTAAGCCAACACCAGTTAATCTGTCCAGGCAGCAAATTTTCTTGCAGGTTGGAATTCAAACATATCTGATGCAAAGCTAGGGTTGCAGGGGCAGTTTGCTACCATGTTGCAGCTTGTTGTTTTGAAGTTCAAACTGAGTATGGATGCTTTTTTTCTGCAGTGGTTTCTATAAGGGTTTGGGTTAAAATGTCTATAAGGAAATTTGCAAATTGTACTCACACATTTTCACTGATAACAAACACAGAAAGAAAACAAAGAAAAAAATTCCTTGGTGAGATTCCTTTAATTTCTCTTGTTAAAGAAAATTCAGACAAGAATCAGTGTTTTGTCTCATTCTTAAATATTTATATATATATATATATATATATACACACAAGTATAGATGCATTTCATATGGATATATATATATCGATGGGTAAGCATCTGATATGCATGCAAAAAAATACACACACATACAGTCTTTTTATACACTATTATTATATCTGAACTGCTGCTTCTGCCTTTTGTATCTTTCATATCAAAGCACAACACGAAGCACAGGTATCTTTCAGCTTTGGTAAAAGACTCGAAATATGGTTGTACTAGCAGTATTGTACTTGCCTATTTGAAAATAATAAAAAAAGTTACCTCTTTTGACATTAGCTGCTGTTTCCCTAATGCATTTGAAAAAGCAGCTCTCGCTGCAACAATTTTACTTCAGCTTAATTAGGCAAAATTGTCACTAAGTCCTCAACAGACATCAGGCATCATTTATCATTTTTTGATCAGGAGATTTAAAAGGGCACTCAGTTTGATTATTTCTTCACTCCTTACATGTTTGTGAGTTGCCTTAATACTCATGTCTGGTTTAAATAAAAGTGTGATCCAAACAAGATAACAGGATCACAAAAGTGCACAGAAATCCAAATTTTGGAGCACTATGATGTATTTGAAAGGGCTTCAATAACTATATTTAACAAATGTCTGAAGCCTCTTTATCTGCCTTTTCTTCAATAGTTGCCACTTCTCTTTTTCTCCTTTTTTAATATTTCAAGATGTGACATTTCCTTTGGTCATTTCTCACATATTTTTATGCTTTATTTTGGTGTAAAATTAGAAGCCTTATATCTGTAATATAAAATAATGAACTTTTACGTTAGAAAAAAGCTTTTATGGATATTCTAAAATAAAAAATTATACTGTATGTGTTACACACATATATATCACATCCTTGCATCAGATAATGCTTTCGCTGGCACTTGTTTGATATCTAGATGGCACATATGCTCAAATTTCTATTGTATTGCTTTATATTTATTAAGGTCCTTTCCAACTAACTATTCTATGATTCTACGGTTCTATATTAATCACTAGCTATTTATAGATATACTATGCTTAGATTTTTTCCTGTTTTCTACATTTATGTTTTATGAATATGAAAAATTCCACTGATGCAGACAAGCAACACACCTTTTTAAGAGGACACGAAATTCATGACTAATAAGCATTTGACAAAATGTAAAAGGAAAGGTTCTGTTTGTCTGTATAAGGAAAACAGAGCCTGGCAATCACTGTGCCTGTGTTCTAGGTCAGATATTACTTTATTCCAGTATAGAGGCAGTATATTTCCTACTTAGGCAGCATTTGCCTGTGCTTCCTCTGAAGTTTATAGATTTTTATGACTTATACATTGGTGTCAATTCCTGGGAGTTTGATTTAGAACCAAGACAGAGGAAACGTTACTTTCCGAATCCTTTCACAGAAACATGTCCTTGGTCAGCCAAATGCTTTGTATATTTTTTAGTGGAATTCCAAGCATTGAACTTTCTGTGTTGGTAATGCCTGAAAAAGATAAGGTGTTTTAAAAAAATCCATATAAAGAAAGTTTGCCTTTCATAAAGGGTCCTAGAACTAACCATCAGAGATGCATTAAAATCTAAGTGTTAAGAGAAAGTTTACAACAAGATTGCAAGCAATTGTGTCTATGCATGTTAGAACAGCATTCACAATCATTCCTCAAAATAAATTCTTTCACAGTTTCACCAAGTGGCCACCTGCAGCTCATGCTTTTCATCTGCGTCCATAGCAAAATCAGTGAAACAATGCCACTGGCCAGTTTTAAAATAATGTCTTAGCTATTAGAGCATTTATTTCAAATACAGATTTTCTAGCATAATATAATTAAAACATATATATTTTACTTCTCTGGGAAGAGCAAATCACTGGTCACAGATTATTTGATATGATAGAGCCCTTCCTTTCACCTGTTAACTGCACCAGAAAGAATTCAAGTTGCAATGAGTCCCAAACATTCTGGAAGAAATGTATTCTAAAGTTTAATGATTAGGACATTCAAAGGAGGGTAGAATTTGTCATTCTTCCAAATGGCTTGTATTTCTCTGCATGTCACTTTTGTATTTTACACAGTGATTTTATTTAATATAGAAGTAAACTGCTCAAAACAAAGCCAAAATACCCTGCAACAATGAAGGTGGGTCGTACATTCAGGATTGTGGTGCCCATTACAGATCTCAATAAAATGTTTTAAATGACTGCAAGAATGGAGACTCCCAAACCCAAACTCCAAATGCCTTTGATCAACCTTTTAAAATGTTTAGTCACTGTCAAAGTAACGCTTTCCTACCAGTTATGCCTCTTGTTCTTTCGTTGGTCATCACTGAGAAGTTTGACTCCACCTTCTTTGCTGCCCCCTAATCAGGCATTCACACAGATGGGTAAGTTGTCATTGCCACTGTTTCTGTTGCTGTCCACCCTTGGCCCCTATCTTCTTGAGGCTAAACTACTTTAAGAAGTTCAGTTGTGCATCTACTTTGGTTAGAGATTCTTTTTTTGCATCACACTAAGTATTTATTTATGAAATTGATTTTGTTGCCTCAAAACTTAACATTATGTATCTCTACTGAAGACTAAGTAGAAGAGTGGCAAGTTAAAGAAAAATCTTCTTCCAGTATTCACTGATAAAATTATTTTCTATAAATGCATTCATATCACATTCTTCGGAGTCATTTTGCAGTTTTATTTCCTCATGAAAAGTAAGAGCAACAGATTGTGGTTGAACAAAATTGTCTTTGCAGAGTAAAGTTTTCTTCCTATTCTTGTGTGTCCACATGAACTACTGCCCTACTTTTAAAACCTTTTGATATTTGTGTAAAGGTTTCTATTTTTTTTACTTTCAGTGTTGAAATCAATGCAGTATATTTGTCCACCTCAATTTGAGAAGTTCAGTAATCCTTCATACTAAGCCCAGTGAAATTGCTCCTGTGTTTCAGTAATGCATTAAAAAAGGGAGAGAGAAAAAAAATTAATTCAGTACGCTCAAATCTTATTGGGGTTATACACTGAAGCTGGGTAACTGCTGCAAAAAAACATTGGCAGAAATCTCAAGTGCATAAAAAATTCAGTCCCAAGCTGGACATCAGTCATTCCAATTTCATCACTTGATATGATATTATTTCACATTATTACCATTGACTAGAGGAATAAAAAGTTTTCTACATTTAATTTTGCATTCATACAAAACATGAAATTTATAGTATATATTGAATCTCTTTACATAAGATTATGTATGAATTTATAAAAGAAAATGCGGTGTGATGAAATATTAAGATTTTGTGATAAGGAAGCAGACAGCTAGTCTCAAAATTTGACATACAATGATAAGAAACTCACGACTGAAAATTTCCAAAACAAGATGAATGTCTTCAGCTAGTAGTTTATAACAGACAGTAACAGGTATTAATCAGTGTCATGAAAAGAATAAAAATGTTGACAATAAGTCAAGAAGTGTCAGAATTCCTATGGAGTCTAACTTCGTTGTAAAGTACATTAAAATTTTGTATTCAAGCTATTATTCCCTCTTAACATAAGCAGTTAGCCTGCAGTATTGTAACATACAGTATCCACAAAGCATTATAGCCAAAAATCTCAGAGAGATTATGCCCACCTCTAAATGGGCTGAGGAGGATTGCTCCATTTTTCATTTCCTGCATGAGTTTGACATACATTTCCTCTTGTTTCAAACTGATTCTTTTGGATCAGAGTCAAATCCCCTCATGCTGCCTATAATTCTGGATCTAGAAGTTCTAGTTCAGGTCAAGGTGGTGTGAAACATTCAAAGAGTGCCTATTGCTGTTAAATATTTTGAAGATAATATTGAACTGCAGTGTGATATGCTCGGCAAAAACTCTTCAAATATTGTTCCGTAATAAGGAAATATAACTATAGTTTGTCTTTCCCAAATTACTTTTTTACTTTTAGTGGAACTGCCTGGAAATTCTACAAGGCAGATATTCTTTGAAACTAACTTTTCATAAAAATGAATCTGCTTCAACTGAATTTTCCTATCTCCAAAACAATTTTAGCATTAAAAAGCAAAAGACCCTCTTTTGTCAGTTGAGAAATGTAGCTAACTTTTCTTGCTCCCAGCACTTTCCCCAGGCTGACAGACTACAGTTATTGCAGTTCCTATTACTCCTTCAGAAGCCAAAAAGATCTATGCTCCAAAGTGCTGGTCAACCTATGGTTAGCTCAGCATTCTGGTAACTTAAATTTTTCTTGCAATTTTGACCTAATGCATTATTCACCAGCTCCCATTAATATAAAACTCGTGTAATGCTGTTACTCAAAAAATGGCAAGTACATTTCAAGAGGATGAACAGGTCCTCAAAGTGAATTATGGTCTCACTAACGACAGCAATGTATAAATCCAGAATAGACAGGTCTGACTGAAGAGGTAATTCAAACCTCTTCCCAATATTTTTCAAAGGAATTACTGAATTTACTGGCAATAAAGCACTTCTGTTCCTGTGTTTTATTTTTTTTTAAGTAGAGTAACAAATTGGCTCTCAGCAAGGTCTTTTCTCTGAGAAAAATACCTTATTCTAAGAAAATTGCTGTTGCTAGGGGTTTCCTGTCAAAACCATGCTCATCTGCCTTGGGTTATTAAGAAGCATCCCTAAAAGTGCAAAAGTACAGCTGAAAAAATTAGCAATCTGATTTTTCCCTCTTCAGAGCTGGATACATGTGAGTATCTTTACTATCAGATCACTGAAGACAGAAAAAAGTGTAGGGTCTTTTATTTTCTTGGCTAGTTCTGCTTCACCAGTTGTCCCTATTCCAGGCCCGTCCAGTTTCTGCCTTGAATGCCATTTCAAACCTCAACAGATACTGATGAATATTTGATCTGTTCTGCCAGTAAGCTGCTTTCTTTTTTTGTGTTCTGTTTTAGGTTCTCTTTAATCTGGGCTGTGGCTTCTGTATGATGTGGTTGTTTTTTTTCCACATCTGAGGAAAGACTCCTGTACATCTCTATGGTATGCAAGATCAGGGCCTGAAGGAATGAAGCATCTTCTCACACTTCCATTGCTAATTGTATAGAAGATACAATCAAGTGGTGTGCAGATATTTTAGATGGAGTTTTTTATCATTGAAGAAATGTAGTTTTATATGTAGAAATATCTAACTGGAATGTAGTTTAGTAATTTTTTTCAATGAGGAAATCTGAGTTTATTATTTAAATAACATTATGACCAATTTTATTCAGATATTTGTATTACAAAAATATAAAAACCAAAATAAAATTAGTATTATGCATGTGTTATTCTGACAGTTATTGTCTTTTTATCATGCCATCCATATTAATTTTCTCATGAAATTTGTAATTCTTTCAGGTCTGGTTTGTTTGTTTTTTGGTTTTCTTAATGTTTTTGTTTGTTTGTTCGTTTTGTTTTGTTTGTTTGTTTGTTTGTTTTTTATGTGTGTGTGATTTTGTTGTGATGTTGCTGTTTTCAGTTTTGTTTTTGCTTTTGAAATTTCAGTATTTCCTTAAGGGAAATGCTAAGCTCTGCACTTCTAAATTTACTGCTAAGTTATGGAAGCAACAGAAGAGGGATGGATGAGTATTTTCATTTGTGAATGAGTTGTAAATATTCCAAAAGATAATAAAACTTATTTTTAAAATGTAGATAAAAGCCACTATAACTTTGTTGGAACCTTAGTATCGCTCTCTGCATACTTGAAATTAACAGACTGTATTTGAAAAGTATTTTCTTTCCAGTAGAGTGACTATTAGAGCTAAGCATGAGTTAACCTAACTATCTACATGAAAATAAGCATCTATCAGATTTAAAAATAACCATAAAGGCCAGTGAATTAAAACATTTAAAGAATAGAACAGGTGCTTGGAAAGTTTATGGCTTTAACAAATAAAGCAAATAGGGTAACAACAAAGGACATTCCAAGACTGCCTTGGGCTAATAACGGAAGCAAAAGGTAAGATCTGTGAACTTTGCTGAAAACATTGCCATGAGAATGCCAAGTGATCAGCACTTTGTTTTGTAAGCAGATGGCCTCATACACTGTAAAATGAGCATAGTTATATAAGTGATACTGCAATGGTACATCATATTTTTAAGTGAGAACCTATTTTTACACAAACTTGATCATTAAGCAGCAACAAGATGATTGCTTCAGGAAGATTCAAACATTTACTTGAGCATTTAAGTCAGTAGAACAATGCAGCCTGCCCCATTTGCATGAGTAGGTGCTCCTTTAGATAAAGTGCCATATCTTCATTCCTTTCTTCCTTCTTGGAATACCTTTCTTCTTGGTGGTATCTCAAGTGAAAGCAGCCTTTGTGTTAAAAAATCATGGCACTAGGAAAGAGTTTTCCTTCCCTACATAGTACTAGACAATTTCATTCTCTTTTACATCATCATGAACACAGTCCTTTCAGTGGTCATTAGAGTGAAATTAAGTAAAGGTAAGGTGCAAACATCCTCATTCAGATCATGAAAGTTAAGGTTTTGCTTTTGTATAGCAAATCATTATTTCTGTATGATTTTATATGAGAAGGCCTTTTCTCCCACTAATTGCTATGCTAAATCATTGCATGCAAAGTATTTTTCCATAACCAAGTGTGCTGAGATAAATGCTTATGTGTCCTAATACCTCAAGAAAGTAGCGAACAATGATCTTTGGATTTGTTCAGACCGCTCAGGAACCTTCTATGAAGAAAGAAAGGAAAGAAATTAAAAGATCATTCCTTTGTATTGTGCCTTGATCAAGAATACTGTTTCCAGCCGAGTATGATAAAATCGTAATACATGGCAGTGTTTGTGTGCAGAATACACACACTACAAGACACAGTATAAAACATAATACCTGCTGTCAGGCATTCTCCTCTCTGTAGTGTGTTGTATTTTTAAACCAGTTTTATCATATACAGATTTTGTTAGTGATTTTTTTTTTTTTTTTAACTGAATGCAGCAGGTCATGTTTTAAACATCCATTAAACAGGCAAGGCTTGCTTTCTGTCTCAGGGATGAAGCACAAAGATGACAGTCAGGAGACAATTATTTCTTTCCCCATCTCTGATGTCAACTGAGTATGTTACCTTGGAGAATTCATCTTCTCTCTATGGCCTCAGTTTCTAACATAAAAAAACTGAAAAAATACCAGAACTGAAGCATGGCTGCAAGCAGACATTTATGTGAGAAATTGAAAAGAACATGAAAACACAACTAGGTTATATCACTGCCTCCTACAATTTCCAGTGATGTGCTGTATTCAGTAAGATGAGATGGCTAAGCCTATTCTGAACGAGATGGAAATCTGTTTTTAATAATCCTCAATTGGTTTTGTTTTTTTTTGTTGGTTTCCTTATTCTGTGAATTCACACAGTTCATACTTGAACTTACTCATGTAAGTTTTTAACATTAACGGCATTCTGTGCCAAATTTATGCACTGAATGAAGGTATTGTTTATGTACTACATTCTTTTTTTTGAATATTCTTTAATTATTATACTATTAATCTCCTATGCATTTTCTTCATGATATACATGACATTATATATCTTTACATAATCCTCCCCACTTGCCTATTATCTGGGCTGGAAAGCTGTAATCTATACAGTAGTCCTTTTTACATTTTCATATGTTTAAGAACTTTTGTCACACATCTCCAGACTTTGTCCAGTTCTATTATAGTATTTTCATCAGTAAGAATGGTAAACAATATTCAAAGGTACATATATCATGGATTTCTACAAAAAGGGCATAACAAATTTTTCTATTTAGTTTCCTGTTTCCAGTACCTCATAAAATTGCATTTGTTTTCTTGACTGATGCTGCAGTGACCTGACATTTTCGTAGTTACCTGTTACATTTTCGTAGCTATCTGTTATGATCTTTTTTCTCAGTAACAATTGTTAGCTGTCAGCTCATCACTGTACACACAGATTTTTCATTGTTTTTCACTAATCATATTCAAGTTCCAGTTGCATTTGACCCATAATCTCTGACAAATTCCCAAGATTATTCTATCTCCAGAAACTTTCTTACTCTTAATATGGATTTTATTGTTGTCATTACTCCCCAATGACTTCTCGTGTAGCCATTCCACTCTGTATAAACTGCTCACTTAGTGAAAGATGTGAATATTTAAGTCCCTCCATGTTACCCTGGGAAACACTAATTATTTGTACAAAATTAAATAATTCCACAGGAAACAAGACAGACTGAAAAGACATTAATTTTCATAGAATTTCTCTATATTCAAGAGAAAGAAATTTGTGTAAAGGACTACCTGCAATGTCCTAAATTTGTCTCCACTGCCTATTAAGGACACTTTTTTTCTTGTATAAACTCAGCTCAGTGAACACTAAATAGGGCATTTATTTGCACATTTACAGAGGAAATGTAGGATTCCAGCAATATTATTCATCATTAAAGGTAAATTCCCCTCTTACTGAGAAAGTCATCCTTTTAAGAAAAGCCTTGTTCTTTCTCTCGTTTGAACGATGCACTCTTTACTGAATCCAAGAAACCATTTTTGATGAAAGTTATGGGATATTAAGTTAAAATATACTATCACAAAGGAGTACTGAATAATAAGAAAATAAATGAGCAGATAAGACTTCTCTTTCAACTCTTCTGGAGTTGAAAGAGAAACAAATATCATAACTGAAAAATTAAAAGTTTGAGACAAAACAAGCTCTGAGATTTATTGTAAATTTTAAGCTTACTTACAGCCACCAAGGAGGCAAATGCAACAATAAAATTTGAATTTTAGGTTTTCATTTCTGTGTTTTAGATTGGATTCACAATAAAGCCTTCATAGTAAATACAGCCCTGACCCAAGGTATTGGACACCTCCCTCAGGCCTCAGCCTGGGATGTTGGCCTGCAGGTATTCATAACTCAGCAGATCCATGACATGGCACATGGCTGCAGGATGGCAGGAGCTGTAGCTCTGCCAGGACCAAGGTGAAAGCCTCAGCTGGAAACACTTTCCCTGGTCAGGGCTCAGCACCATGGCATCTGAGCACCTCTCCCTGGAATCACCACTGGGAAGGGGCCGCTTTCTACTGCACTGGCTCTCTGCTTGCCCAGAGCCCTGTCATGCAGATCTCCAGAAGCCCAAAGGGGTGCTTTAATGGCTCCCACAAAATCTTCTTCTCAGAGGTCATTGTCATTGTGCTGGATGTGGACTGTAATATACACAAAATATTCTGAGATTATCTGCAAGATGAAGCTTATTAAAAGTCATGGGCAAGGACCAACTAATTTCCAAGTAGTCACCGGGCATTGACATGGTCTAAGCATGGATTTATTTAAAACTGTCCAAGCTGAAGCATATCTTGGATGTCTCATTAGCAGAACTTCAGGTATGAGGGAATTGCTAATGTTGAAAGTGTAAAGGATGAGAAATTTTGGCTGGTTTGGAGCGAACATTAGATGAGACAGAAGAGCTGTAGTGTCATAACTGAGAAATGAAGTAATAAAATTCCACTTCAGTCATCTGAGATGCCTCGTTCATCATCTGGACCACAGTTCTTTGAATCCTGACTAAAAAAAAATTATATATGGTTAGTTTTACAGGCAACATCCTGTCTGTGTGATCAGTCTCTTCCTACAATGCTATTTAAATGTTTTGTGTAAAATCTAGATAAAACTCTAGAATGTTGGGAATGGGGGTCTTTCCCCTGAACACTTGCTCATGGAGTTTTGAATCTTTGCTTGATTTCTGTCATCAGCAAGGTTGTTTTCTTTGTTATGTGATGACAGATTTTGTGGGCTTCAGAAAGAGGTCTACGTGTTATCACATTCAACTGCACAGCAGCTGGTGTTTGCTGTCAGGCAGAAGTGCTGTCAGGCTGAGAAGAGTACTGAGAGGTGGTTGCTCAGCATCCTGGAGAGGTCAATGCCTCTTTTATTATGGGCAATGTCCTCTTCTCATGACTATATAACCAAAAAGAAACTGGTTACAATTGCTTTTCATGATAGTTCCAGTCTCATCAATTTAGACAGAATTTATCTTGCACAAATTCAGGCACATAAGATTTTATTACAGGTTAGACAGAATAATCAACAACCTGCAGTAGAGATGGACACAGGGATTTCTTTAAGAACCTTCAGTGCTAGGTCTTTTACCCTGTTTGATTACACGCTCGCTCACTTTGCAAAGTGCTATGTGTACTAGGTCACAATTTCCTTTGTCCACAGGGAGGTCTCTATTGCCCAGGAAGGTTGGTCAGAAAGCCATGTCAGTTTGTGCTGCACAGCTTCTTGAAGGCACCAGTTTCAGCACCCAAGTCCTTGGGCATCCTCAGCATTCAACTCCACTCAGCTCTTTGATCTCCAGGATCATGGCCCACTTTCAGATTATTTTCTCCAGTAGCAACCTTCTTCTCACCTTTTCAGATCCTCTTTTTCTTTGCAAGACCACTACTTAGTCTTTCTTTTGGTCCCTATCTTTCTTTCCAGAAACCCAAACCCTGAGCTTTCCCACCTAAATAGTGTGCATTCACACACTTAGTTTCCTAATCGGTGATTCCTCCTATGTCTCTCTATTAATTATAGGATTCAGATCTTTAATTTTTTTCTGCTCAAGTGTTATAAAAATTTACAACTAGTCCACATTGATTTCAGCTAGTCAGTAACAAGTTTCTCCTTGAAAATATAAGATAATATTACATTATTATTATTTTATTGCTATTTATTATTATTTATTAATTATTATATTATTGTATTATAATTCAAGAAAATGCCCATAGGCACACATATACACTGAATTATCTGATGCTTGTTAGCATTTACAGTTAAAGTTGGTTTTATCAACTGTGACAGTAGACACATCTTCATCTATACTGGTCATGGCAGAGTGCCTTTAAAGGCAGTAGAGAGGAAAAGGCACTTTTAGGGTATCTCATCCTCTTTAAAAGTGCCATTTAAAGATGTCATGGACTAAGTAATTGAAATTCCAGTTGTCTTCACCTATAAAATAATCATTGGAGTCTGACCTCCAGATTACTTGATCAGGTGCTTCTTACTTTTCATAGCTGATTACAATATAAAGATGTAAATATTAGTCTGCCATGGTTTTGAAGCCAAAGGACTAGTGTTTGAGCAGGTGTGATCAGGTGAACACAGTGCAGCATTGCAGATGCTGAGGATCTTGGTTAAGAGGGGAGCGTCCTAAGTGGTTTAGGCTTCTTTGCAGTCAGGCAATGGCTAAGAGAGATTGTTTTGAATACCAGTTTTACATTTGAGCATGTAAGATCCTTACTTAATTTCTCTTGGTCCTTAATTCACTTTTCAGAAATGGCTTACCTGTTGTTTTAATGTTTTAGTTTGTTGCGTTGTTGTTGTTTTTGTTTTTCTCTGTTCTGTTTTTTGTTCTTTAATGGGAAAAAAATGGCAACAGAATTAAAACAAGAAAAAAGTGCTACCTTTTCTATTATTTTTTAATTAAGCCCTGAAAACACGACTGTTGTATTCATGCATATCTGTGGGAAGTGTGGATAGCTGTGTGAAAGAGTGGCTGGCAGAAAAAGGTCACAGCCAAATAAACCTGAATCTCAC